>CANPUT010000013.1:0-87500 GCA_947578815.1 Epinotia ramella
AAGCGACGAATACCCGGAATACCGTAGCGACTGTAGTTAACTATTTCACTTGCAAATTAGCGTGTGAAATCGTATTTAGCCGTCAAGAGGTACCGGTGGATCCAATCGAGACCTATCTCATATTAAAGAACATATAAATATAATAATTTGGAATCGACAACATATATCCGCAAAATTCGGATTGTCGCGTATTTTGTATTTAAAAATGCAAATGAATGACACAAATTCCGCCATATTTATTTGGCATAGGTTTTTGTACTATTTGTTCTGTTTTATTGTATGTTGTGGATACATATCCCTTCCAAAATTACGAGTGAATATTCGATTTTCTAGTGATAATAATGCTAGTTGCAGTGATATACTCATTTATTTCAATAATCGAACAAACAAATGCGTGATGTGAACAATGTCGAAATATCAAAATCAGGCCTTTAAATAGCGCTATTTTCGTATAGCGCTATCATTTATAACGTTATTATTCCTAAAACCGCTATACTCAAAAACGATATTTGACGCGCTGTATAGCGGTATCCATTATAACGTTATAAATCTAAACCATTAATATAAAACCGATACTTTTTTAACCGATATAATAATGTTATAACGTTATAGGCTACCCCTTTCTCGCATTCAGTATAGCCTACTCGTGCAATGTAAGCGATGTGATTACGTAACGTAGGTTGTTTGTTAGAGTGCACGACGTCATAGTAAAATAGAGAATTTTTCGATTTGCTCGGCTTGTCGGCGCAGGTTGTAGCCTGATACGAATAGGTATCCTGACTAATAATTTTAAAATCAGATTGTCTTTAGCTACTCTGTGCCTCATTAATCGGAAATGCATCATCCCATAAAAAACATGCCATGTAAAAAAGAGGTCAAGTCTCGAAACTCTTCCACCGTAAAAAGTTGTGAGATATTTCGTAGAGCCAAGTCTCCGGCATTCTTTTATCTTTATTTGCTTGCTAAATAAAATTTTGTGACTTGGCAATCACACAATACTACATAGCTTTAGGTATGCAGAAATCCATTAATGCAGGAAAGTTGTGTGATTGCCAAGTTACAGAATTTTATTTAGCAAGCAAATAAAGATTAAAGAATGCCTAAGACTTGGCTCTACGAAATATCTCACAACTTTTTATGGAGGAAGAGTTTCGAGACTTGGCCTCTTTTTTACATGGAATGTTTTTGCTTGCTAAATAAAATTCTGCAACGTGGCAATCACACAACTTAACTGTATTTATAGATTTTTGGATACTTACCTAAAATTATGTAGTATTGTGTGATTGCCAAGTCACAAAATTTTATTTAGCAAGCAAATAAAGATTAATAAGAATGCCTGAAACTTGGCTCTACGAAATATCTCACAACTTTTTACGGTGGAAGAGTTTCGAGACTTGGCCTCTTTTTTACATGGAGTGTTTTTTATGGAATCTCACTTCTTTTTGTACGTTAATGTGTTATCCATACATACAAACTATGAATGCAGGCCCATTCTTGCTTTTGAATTTTCCCATTCACTGCAAATGTAACTTTGTAATCCTATATATTTGTATAGGATTACAAAGTAATGTATACAGTTGGTGTATCTAGAAAACTGGGTTGAAATAGCCATTTTTTATAGTTTTCCCTTTATGTGGCCATTAAACCCTAACTCTGTACCAAATTTCAGCTCTCTGAGTTTATGGGAAGTACTAGTTCTATTTTGATGATCATGAGTGAGTGAGTGTCATAAATGCGAAACTTTGCTTTCGCTTAACTTCGGAACTAAATGACCTACAAGACTTGAAATTTTGGATTTTAAGATTGTGATTATAGCTTACTGGATGACGAAAATTTCTGCATTCTGGTCTTATCCAGAGGTTCTCAAATAGGGGCCTGAAAATGTGGCGAAATGGTTCCAGTAAAGGATGGTACGGCACTTTTTGCTTCGCGCTCGACTTGGCGGGGGCACTGCCGTGCCCCCAGATATTAATGGCATTGTTATAACATGGTAAATTATTAATAATTTAAATGCCTGCATCAAATGTTTCTGCTTAGCCTGTTGGTTGACTGGTAGAGAATGCCTTATGGCATTAAGTCCACCATATATACTATTTTTTGTATTGTGTCACAGTTTAAATAAATTAAACCGGTCTCATGGCACCAGCACGCACATTACGGATGGATGGTCAGCTAAGATGCTCAAAATGAGGTGGAGAGAATGAGAAATTTGATTTATCTTTATATGTAAAAGAAGACTTCCTGACTAATTCATCAACGCACAGCCGAAACTACTGGGACTAAAAAGACGGACAAGATGGAATTTTTGGAAATCCCATCCCTAAGGGGGTTAAATAGGGGTGCAAAGTTTGTATGAGGGAAACTTTTTTTTTAACTAGAGACTTGAAACTTTGTAGGAAGATTACTTATTAAGATGCATAAAAAGTTCTTGCAGCGTTTTAGAAAATTCCACTCCTAAGGGGGTTAAGTAGGGGACAGGGGTGCAATGTTTGTATGGGGGAAACATTATTTTTTGAACTAGAGACTTGAAACTTTGTTGAAAGATTACTTATTAGAATAGAAAAAAGTACTTTCTCTGTTTTAGAAAATTTCATCCCTAAGGCGGTTAAATGGAGGTGCAAAGTTTGTATGGAGGGAACTTTATTTTTTGAGCTAGAAACTACAAACTTTGTAGAAAGATTACTAAATACAATACAAAAAAGGACTGTCAGCGTTTTAGAAAATTCCACCCCTAAGGGGGTTAAATAGGGGTGAAAGGTTTGTATGAGAAACACTTTTTTTGAGCTTGAGATTTGAAACGTTGTAGAAAGATTACTTATTAGAATAGAAAAGTACTTTTAACGTGTTAGAAAATTCCATCCCTAAGGGGGTTAAAAAACTTAAAAAGGTACTAACTAATGCAAGATTAGGATGAGAAACATTTTTTTTGAGCTAGAGATGGGCAACTTTGTGGTACGATTACTTATTAGAAAAAAAAATCCTTTCATCTTCTTGGAAAAATACCACCCCTAAAGGGGGTTAAAAGTGTTAAAACGGTATTCAAGGTTTATATGGAGAGCAAGAAAATATAGTAAGATATTTCTAATGTCAGTCTTAGTCTGTATGTTAAAAGACAACAAAACTGATTTCAGAGTTTCTTTTTAAATTCATCCCCTATAGGCGTTAATGGGGCTTCAAAATTTATATGGAAGGAAAAGTATTTTTTTAAGTTTAGATTTTTTAATTTTGGTCTTAAAATAGAGAGAGCAGATTAGTCGATTTTTTTATTCATCACCTAAGAGTGTTTAAAGGGGATTCAAAGGCCGTATAGGGTCAAGACAATTTTAAAGTAAAACATTAGTGTAACTACGATTTTAGACGGTTTGTTTAAAACTAAAAAATACATTTCAATGTTTTTGAAATTCATCCCCCAAGAGGGTTTCTAGGGGGTTCAAAGTTTATACGAAGAGCAAGATATTTTTAAAATAATAGATTTATTACTAAGGTTATGGACCGTTTGTAATGATTAGAAAACGATTTCAGCGTTTTTTTTATTCATCCCCTAAGAGAGTTAAAAGGTTTGAAGGTGTAACCTCTTATTTTGGGGTTACCACCAGCCACCCAGATCGGTTGGCATAAGACTCTAATTAAATATAAAAATTACCTCAGGGCGCCTTGCTACTGGTTACTATTCAAAAGAAACACACATATGCAATGTAACAAATTATTTATTTATTTAACACACGTTAAATGTTTCAAGAAATGGATACGCCTTAGGTACACTAACCTTGTCCAAACAGTTTTATACAAACACTATATCACTGATTCTTCAGCTGCAGTAAGGAAGCCGATGTCCTTGGGGGCTTCAAGGTGAGAAGCTCAAATCATCAATGCCACGTAAGCTCTGGACATGTGCAACTGTCTTGCACCACCGAAGACCAGGGAATTTAGTGTAAGCGCCGGATGTACCGTAAACTTAAGGACCCCTAATAACAAAATTACACCTAGGTTAAACGTGGTTCCGAGATTAGGTTTTGACAAACAGTCAAATACGAACAAAAGCGAATAACGGTAATACTCACATTATCGGGATTTTCTTCACTCAATAATTAACTTTTAAATTGCCATTATTTTAAATAAGTTTTATTAAAATTAAGGCGGCATGTGAGCCTTAAAACTCATTATTTAAATTTATTAAACTTTGCGATCTTCGCCATCTTTCTAGAAGCTTCGCTGCGAGCTTTAGCTAAATCAGAGTGGGTGCGACCGTTCGCTTTGGGAGCTGCGGTCAAAGAGAGACACCAGCGCACTCGTACTTGCCCATGTCGTGTTTAAAATCTGAACTAACGTCACATGTGACGTATGTCCTGTTTAATGTGTGAGAGTATTGAATTATCGACGTAGGCTGCTAATGATGAGAAATAACGCGCGAGATAACTACCAGATGGCGTTAGGATGCACTTATCGATCTACAATAACAACTAAACAGAATTCTTTAAAACAACAAAAATAGTTGTTACACATTTCCTTTCCTTGGATTAAAAAGTTCTTCATACCGAAGATACTTTTTCGAACCTAATGACTAAAAAACAACAACAATAATAAATCTGAGAATACACTTGTAAGTGCAAACAGAAGACACTTCAAAACAAACCTAGAATCTATAAAAATTAGAAAGGATTCAAACAGTGACAATAGATAATCCCAGGCATCACCATTCTGATTTCAAGTAATATTAAGTTTTAAGTAGGTAATTGTTATCCTGGAAAAGATGATAATGTCACTGACAATAAGTAGTAGGTATCATTGTATAATAACTGGATAACTACTTGGAGTAACCTAGTTTGGTTAGTGCTTATGTAAAACTACGAATTTACTATATACCTATCAACTAATCGTTCATGACATGATCATGAATGCAACGTTTTGTTTACCTAAATATAAGTACTACATACTATACGGAATATTTTACTAATATCTACTTACCGTGATCACAAAAAAAAAACTAACACTAGGGTCGAATCAGATGAACGGTCATCTGTTACGTAAATATAAACTATTTATTACGATGACATAGAAAACTACGAAAGACTACAACTTATTACAAACTCGGGTTTGACTATTGGCTAATACTAATAACTGCAGATATGCATAGGCTACGGTGACCGCTCACCTACCGGCGGGCCGTATGCATGCGTGATACCTAATAAGATATCTACATGTAAAGTGCGTATTAAGCCTGCACTATCAGGCATGACAAAGTTTTTAAATGATACTAACTACTGGTAGGTATTCATTCGATAAATATCAAGCATTAAGTAGGTATTAAGTTTTTATGTTTAAGTTAAGATTTTATTTAGTAGTGGCCTCTACTAATTAAAAACATTTAAGTAAGTAGTTTTATTAAGAAATAGGCACATAACTTCCTATGGGTGGCTTCAAGTTCAAGTTCACGTAGGTACTCGAACAACTAATGCGGTACTAAAATGAATCTACTCATCATTGCCTAAGGTCGTTTATTCCTTAATGAGTTAATCCGAACGTCGTTGTAAACAAGTCTGTTATCTAAGTAACGTGTCCAGGTGTGCAAGTTTAAATAGGTTGAGGTTATAGGTACTCATCACTTGCATTCATCTCCTCTCATACATAGCTTACTTATACCAGAAAGAACACTTGTGCACAATTTTGAAAAAATATACTAACAACATACATACTTTCTCCTTTCATACTTCATCCATAAACATACGCGAATCTCCATTACTCATCCAGTTTAAGAATGTCTTTTATGTGGAAGTTACCTAATAGTTTTCCATCCATACTAGTTAAGGTATATACTAAAGGTGATAACTTCGCTGTAATTACACATTTCTGAAATTTTGGGGCTAACTTCGAAGTAAATTTTTTCGAAGCATTAGATAAATAGTGAGTGCGTTTGTACACTATCTGTCCAACTTTAAATTCAACATTTCGTTTTCTTAAGTTATAGTACCTCACATTCCTATCGTGAGCACTTTTTATGTGCTTCTGCACTTTCTTAAATATTGTATTAAGTTCAAGTATCTTGTTGCTATATGTTTGTGGATCACTAATGGTCACTTGAGATCTTTGCACTGGCTGATCCGAATTTAAGTTATGTAACATTCCATCCATTATGAATTCACGGCCGTGTACAAGGAAAAAGGGGCTATATTTTGTAGTTTCATTTATGGACGAATTAAGTGCACATTGTAATTTTATAATGTTTTCGTCCCATTTTTTGTGTTCGGAGCCTACATAGCAAGCTATACCGATGGCTACGTTTTTAATCGCTCTTTCCGCTGCGTTCACTTGGGGATGGTAACGTGGATTATAATAAATATTCGGAACGTTATATTTATGCATAAGTTGCTTAAATTGACTGCTTATGAATTGGGCACCATTATCGATGTAAATAGACTTACAGACGCCGTGAACTAGGAATATTTTTTCTTCAATAAATTTAGCTACCGCTGCGCCTGTTGCAATCCGTATAGGATGCAACACGACGTACTTGCTAAAGTAGTCGGTACAAACTATTAAGTATACATTCCTATTTCTCGAAGCTGGAAACGGTCCTAATAAATCGCAACATATCGATGCCCACGGCTTAGTGACTTCCTTGGGATTGCCCATTAGGCCGGGTCTGGCTACGTTAACCGATTTGTATTGTTTACATATTTCACACTTCTTGATGTATTTAGTTACGTCGTTATACATGTTCGGCCAAAAGTAGTGAAGACTAATTCGCTTGTGCGTTTTAAATATACCTAAGTGGGCACTGGTAGGTTCATCGTGACACTTTTGCAATATACCTAACCGATCTTCTGAGGGTACCACCAGTTTCCAATCGAACTCGCTTGTTAATTGATATTTGTTACGTGAGTACCTAAACAATCTTCCGTCTTTAATCATGTAGTTAGGGTAACGGCGGGGGTTGGAAATGCAAGAATCGTAAATTTTTATGTACCAAGGGTCATTAGTGGTTATTGAGGATATGGCGTTTATTTGTATGCGACTAAGAGCATCGGGTATGACGTTACTCTTACCTTTACGGTGCTCAATTTCAAAATCAAATTGACTCAATCTCATACTCCAACGGGCTAACCGTCCTGAAGGGTTGTTAAGTTTATAAAACCAAAGTAGTGACGCATGATCGGTGACAATCTTACACCTTTGTCCTTCAACATATGCTCGAAACTGTTCAAGGGCGTAAATAATCGCAATTAATTCATGTTCCGAGGTTGAGTAATTAATCTCACACTTATTTAGTGTACGGCTACAGTACGCGATTGGATGTTCGACATCGTCATACATTTGAGTCAAGACTGCACCTACTGCCACCGATGACGCGTCGCAATGAAGAGTGAACTGCCGGTCAAAATCGGGACATTTAAGAATAGGTGCTGAGACTAAGGCGGTTTTTAAAAGGTTAAAGGCGTCCTCCGTCTCTTGAGTCCATATGAAGTTAACTTTCTTACTAGTTAATTTACACAATGGTTTGCTAATTGTTGAGAAATCACGTACAAATCTCCTATACCAACCACACATACCTAAAAATCTTTTAACTTCTTTAGCAGTTGTGGGGGTCGGATAATTAAGAATAGTTTCGACCTTACCAGGGTCTGTCCTAAGTCCGTGCTTGTCTACTAGGTAGCCTAGGTATTTAAGTTCTTTACGGCAAAATACCGATTTTTCTCTGTTAATTGTTAAGTTCGCACCTTTCAACTTGTCGTACACCTTGCGTAGCAGTCTGACATGTTCGTCGAAGGTACTTGAAATTATAATAATGTCGTCTTGGAAACAAAATACTTTATTATCAAATTCTGCACCCAATAATCTGTCCATTAATCTTTGCATGCTAGCTGAAGCTCCTACCAATCCAAAACACATTACGTTAAAGTGAAATAGACCCCTTTTATTAACGGTGAAAGCACTTTTTTCTGCCGAGTCTAAGCTATCAAACGGTATCTGCCAATACGCAGCCGATAAATCAATCGATGATAGGTATTTAGCGTCGCGGAGCTGGTCTAGAATATTGCTAATGTAGGGAAGCGGATACGCATCCGGTTTGGAAACTGAGTTTAATTTTCTAGAATCTAAGCATAATCTTAGGTCTCCATTAGGTTTCTGTACCATAACAACCGGTGAGTTCCATGCAGATTGAGACGGTGAAACTACCCCTAAACTTAACATTCTGTCTAACTCTTTCTCGAGTGCCTGTTGTTTAACTGGTGAAAGTGGATAATATCTCTGTTTAATAGGTTTACTATCCCCGGTATTTATAGTATGACTCGCAGCGTTCGTTCTACCTAAACCTACCTTTGACGTATTAATTAAGTCATACTGTTGAATTACGTCATTGATAACAGCTTTTTGATCAGCTGACAAAGCCTCATAGTCTTCTATTCCTCCATTAGGAATATTAACGGGTTGAATGCATCCT
The DNA here is from genome assembly GCA_947578815.1 of Epinotia ramella. NCBI lineage: Eukaryota > Metazoa > Arthropoda > Insecta > Lepidoptera > Tortricidae > Epinotia > Epinotia ramella. The sequence goes on from CANPUT010000013.1 coordinate 8,441, forward strand.
ACGGATGACACATCCCTAGGCAACTCCGAACAAGTACTGGAAGCAAGTCCACTGTCTAGATTAAATTGTTGCCAGAAATCAACACCAAAAATGACAGGTGTGGTTATTTGGGGCACAACTCGAAAAGTTAAAACCTTAAGAGTATTATTAAATTCTATTGGCAAATTAATATAACCTAAGCAGCGCAAAGATGTACCATCCGCTGACGTCACGCAAGTATGGCTACAATATTCATTAAGTTTAAAGCCGTGACTGAGAAAGATTAAGTGAGCATTTCGGCCAAGGATACAGCAAGATGCACCAGTATCAAGCAGTCCGAACGCCTCCAAGTCCAGTACTTTAATTTTCAAGTGCGGTCGAATGTCATTAATATTTTTTTTAAACAGAACTACCCCCTTATTAACAGAAGGAGACTTAATTAGTTGAGATGACTGGGATAGTTCTGGGCTCTCTAGTTTTTTGACTCTGTACAGTTTGTACAATTAGATCGCTTAACCCCTTTCATGCCACATTTAAAGCACACTAACTCCCTTGACTTGCACTGGTTAGTAAAATGAGTGTTTGTATTACACCTAAAGCATTTCCTATCCATCAGTCTCGAAGAGCTAGGCTCATTTAATGCCGATATTTGTTTACCTACTGATTTTGATGATGACTTGTGGTGTAAATCAGAGGTAATTTTAAAGTTATTGAAAGCAGGTTCAATAAAATGGTCAGCGCGTGAGCGCGCCAGTTCAAGTTGTTTACAATAGAATTTAAGTCTATCAATTGTATTTATATCATGAAGCGCTAATTCCTTCATGTACTCTGGCCTAATATTGTGCATTAAGATCTCTAGCTGCTCCCTTTCTGATAATGAATAGGTGAGACGCGAAAACATACCTTGCATAGTGGATAAATACACAACTATGGTTTCGTTTTTTGCTTGGGTACGTTGTCTTATCTCGCCTAGCAGTTTATAATCCAAGTCCGGGATATCGAAGTCATCTTTCAAGTTTTTAAGTAACTGTTTATATGTGAAAATACTGCGTTTGTTGGATCTAAACCAATGCAAAGCAGAACTTTCCAGCAAGTCTGAAAAAGCTGAGAGTATGTGCTCTTCTGAAATATTGCGCGCTTGTCTGAGCTCCTCTAGACGCTCAATAAAGACGCGAACACACGTGGTTCCATCGAATTTCAAATTTAAGGAGTTTAAGTTGACAGGTTTGTCTTTAATGAAAATCACTTTACTCTCTTCCTTTTCCACGGATGGTGGTGCCTGGGATTCCTCGTATTCACAATTTGAGTCACCTTGTCCATTGTCTATCTCACTCAAAATCCTAACCAAACGACTACGCAGGTCTGACAGTTGAGCACTAGGCTCAGAAATACGAGCAAACCTATCAATCAAATAATTGGCACGACGAGTAATTTTGCGAACAAGATTAGCATCATCAACGTTACCCGAGCGCAGCTGGTTTTCTAGAAGTTCAACCTTCGGGGTGCAAATCTCAATTTCTGTGGTGGTCACGGGTGATTTGAGCTGCCCACACTTGATGCTTCCACGGCGCATTAGTTTGAAGACTTGGCGAATCTGCTTCCTTACTGCATCCGTGGTGGCGTTAACATCTGTGGATATATCAAGTAAATCAAGTTCATAAATGATTTCATCCTTATGCATACAGTCTACATATTTTTGGATCGACATATTGGAAATTTATTTTTTAAGTTTAAGTTTAAGCACAATAAATTTCACTAAGCGTTATTTTAAGCTAATTAAGCGTAAAAACTAAACAAATTAATCTTAAACTGCATCAAAGGTACATACGAACACGTGCTTTCTAGAAAAATACCGTTAGCGGTCCACGAGTTCTTTGTTCAAAGTTCAACTTACATCTACCCTCTTTATACATACGAAGCAAAAGTTAACTATTTTAACAATGAAGATTAATGTTTTACAGTTTAAATTAAATGTATTTCATTTGAAATAGACCAGTAGCTAAAGGCCAAACGTTGGGAGACACTTTGTAACCTCTTATTTTGGGGTTACCACCAGCCACCCAGATCGGTTGGCATAAGACTCTAATTAAATATAAAAATTACCTCAGGGCGCCTTGCTACTGGTTACTATTCAAAAGAAACACACATATGCAATGTAACAAATTATTTATTTATTTAACACACGTTAAATGTTTCAAGAAATGGATACGCCTTAGGTACACTAACCTTGTCCAAACAGTTTTATACAAACACTATATCACTGATTCTTCAGCTGCAGTAAGGAAGCCGATGTCCTTGGGGGCTTCAAGGTGAGAAGCTCAAATCATCAATGCCACGTAAGCTCTGGACATGTGCAACTGTCTTGCACCACCGAAGACCAGGGAATTTAGTGTAAGCGCCGGATGTACCGTAAACTTAAGGACCCCTAATAACAAAATTACACCTAGGTTAAACGTGGTTCCGAGATTAGGTTTTGACAAACAGTCAAATACGAACAAAAGCGAATAACGGTAATACTCACATTATCGGGATTTTCTTCACTCAATAATTAACTTTTAAATTGCCATTATTTTAAATAAGTTTTATTAAAATTAAGGCGGCATGTGAGCCTTAAAACTCATTATTTAAATTTATTAAACTTTGCGATCTTCGCCATCTTTCTAGAAGCTTCGCTGCGAGCTTTAGCTAAATCAGAGTGGGTGCGACCGTTCGCTTTGGGAGCTGCGGTCAAAGAGAGACACCAGCGCACTCGTACTTGCCCATGTCGTGTTTAAAATCTGAACTAACGTCACATGTGACGTATGTCCTGTTTAATGTGTGAGAGTATTGAATTATCGACGTAGGCTGCTAATGATGAGAAATAACGCGCGAGATAACTACCAGATGGCGTTAGGATGCACTTATCGATCTACAATAACAACTAAACAGAATTCTTTAAAACAACAAAAATAGTTGTTACAAAGGTTGTATAGAGAGCAAGACCTTTTTTAAAGTAAGACTTACAGATTTGAACAGTTACCAGAAATGTAGGATAGGTTAGGTTAGAACTGCGATGCTCCCAGAATCGAATAGATTTAATCAACATTGGGTACTTATTATTATAACAGTAATGTAGCTTAGTAGACATATAAAAATATATTTTTCTTTAATACTGTATGAAAACGTCTGTTGATGATTCTTAAGATATTTATGTTTGTAAAAACGAAGTTTTCAATTTAGATTTATCAATTTAAACTAACGAACTCATCGCACTGTTACCTTTTACGTAGGTCTAATCCCTGAACGGATTTAGATGAAATTTCCCGTACAGATAATTTGAGACCCTTGGAAGGATATAGGATAGTTTTTGTATATCTTTAAGATGGTAGATGTGTGTTTGGGACAGCGATAAATAGCTTGCACCGAAGATAATTTAATAGCAATATTTTTTCTAAGACCATAACAAGTTCCACGCGAACGAAGTCGCTGGCAACAGCTAGTTATTTAGTGACTAAGGATTAATTAGAAAAGGAGTTTGAATCGTAAGAAAAGGAGGATCGATACATATTTATATGTACCAACCGTCCTTGGTCTCCCCTATCTATCGCGAGCCTATCTAGACAGATTATGGCGAAGAACCGAAATCGAAAATTCACACATTCTTTGGTTTCATAATCAGATTTTATTTAACTTGTCGTTTTCGGAATGGCTCTAAATCAAAAATAAAATAAGATGTCGGAAACTAAAAGTATATTTTAATTTTATTACGATTAATGAACAAAAGCACATACCAACATACCTATGCATAATTTTTTGCTCACGGCAACACCGTCGGTCGTAGGGCTTGTTTGGAATAGGTCCTAATACTGGGAGTCTGCGATTTAGTACCGAGACAAACAATTAACATAAAAAAATATTGACCCTCTTACATATTGTAATAGTGTATACCTAGGGGCTATTAAGATTGGCACTCTTTCTTTTTATTTATGAGCAAGTCCACGAATCTGTGGACAGCGTTGCGTTTCCTGCGTCCTATTTTTATTCCGCCATTTATCGTCGCAACCAACCAAATATTCACAATTCACAACGAATTTGCAAACGATCGAGGTAAACAAGCATTAATAAGATTTAGAAGCTAGAACAACATAACGGCAACGTCGCACGTCGCGCTACGGCCCACGTGGTGGCATGTTGGCATTGGCACAGAGCGGCAACGGCGCAGCCGTAGCGCGCGGCTCGCATTTTAAAACGATATTATAACGTTATTATATATCGTTCAGTTATTCATTCTGTTACGGTATTTATATCGTTATGGAGAATATTGATTTTGTTATAACGTAATTTTCGAACACAAACGGAATATACCGTTATAATTCCGGTTCATTTTATAACGTTTTAAAGGCCTGATCAAAATCATCGACGAAAGAAGTCGTGCTTGGAGCTCCGAAACTAGATATTTCAATGCAAATCATTAGTGCGCAAGACAGAAGTGGTGCCTACTGATATTTGGATAAATTGTAAGTACCTATGGAAAATATGTAAACTTGCATTTCGAAGTGTTGTAGTGTTTAGTAACAACGTATTCATTACCTAAAACAAAGGACCCCGTGATTATTTTATTGTAGTTAAATACTTAGTTACTCCAATCGCTACTCAACTGAGGAATTTAAGACATTCCGTAACATATAGATCTACTGTAAATATAGGTATATAATTCTTATTGGTATCTTGAAAATTAAGATAATGATAAGAGATGTAATAGATTGCACATTTGCAGGATCACACTGTTGCCCACAGAGTACATCATAATATATACGGTGCGTTTACACTGTCTGTCTTAGACATTAATTAAGGTGCGCTTACACTCTATTACATCATCCCCTCTTAAAACGAAATTTAATACAAATGAAACTAATTGCACCAAGGAATTTCTTTAAAACTGCTAAGCCAACAACAACCTTAAATTACAACTGTAGTTTACTTATTTTAACAATGTTTACATTTCTATTCCTTTTCCCTCCCCTTTTGAGTCCCAGATAGCCGCGGAAGTGGAGCACTGAGCCTGTAGCAGACTCTGGTAGAGCACAAAGCCCTACGCCGGTCGGATGTGAAAAGAGGTTCTCGTATACTTAACATTATCCTTATCAACTAAATTGTAGGATCTAAACCCATTATTACTAACAATCTTGGCTTTTCGCCGTACCTTTTTGTTTGGTTCTTTTCTGAACCACACTTCTTGTCCATTATGGAAAACATTTTTATGCCTAGCTGTACTATTGTAATATATAACATTTCTTTGTAATGTTCTACTAAATTGCCGTTCCACATTAAAATTGAGTTTGGGTTTTAGATATTCATCCGTAACTATGGCTTTTGTCTTTAAATTCCTGTTCATGAGTAATTGACTGGGTGAAAAATCTGTACCGGACACCGGTGATGCCCTGTACTGTAAGAGTGCCGTTCTCACATCAGTCTTATCTTCATTGCATTTAAGTAGAATTTTCTTTGCAATCTGTACCCCTCTTTCGGACATTCCGTTAGACTGGGGGTACCTGGGGCTTGTATAGTTAAAAACAAATCCACTTTCTCGAGCGAAATCACGGCATTCTTTGGAATCGAATGGTACGTGATCAGAAACTACTTCTTTAGGAAAACCAAAAATCGAAAAAATGTCTGTCAGCACCTCAATTATAGACTTAGCACTTTTGTTACGCAAATATTTAATTTCTAACCATTTCGAGAAATAATCATACACTATGAGATAGCTTTTTCCTTTAAATTCCATAATATCGGTTGCTAATTTGTGGAAAGGTAATTTAGGAACCTCGTGCGGCAACAAAGGTTCTTTAATATTATTATTCTGAAAAGTTTGACAGACATAGCATCGTCTTACATGTGTATCAAGGTGTTCATCAATTTTGGGCCAGTAGTACAATTTTCTAGCCATTTGTTTCATTTTTGTCGTGCCCAGATGGCCTTCATGTATTATTTTCATAAATTTCAACCGCAATAACGTCGGAATTATTAACCTGTGATTTAGAAACACCAGGCCTTCATCACTATGAATTTCACTTCTTAATTTAAAATAAAATTGTAAGCTGTCAAGAACATATTTTTTGTCTGGCCATCCATTTTTTGTATATTCTATTAATTTAGATAATTCCACGTCATCACCTGTTGCATTAATCAATTCCTGTTTTTGTTCCCGAGTGCATTGCAAATGACTTGCTATTCCTACGCAATGGATCATTTCGTTAAGGTATGGTTCATCCATGTTATTACTATTAATGTAAGCACGTGAAAGTAAGTCCGCTATATACATGTATTTGCCTTTCAAGTACTTATAATCAATGTCATATCTCAATAGTCTTAATTTCATTCTTTGTAGCCTGGGCGACGGAACTTCATGAATATGTTTTTTAAGCAAGGACTCTAATGGTTTATGGTCATTTAATACTGTGCATTGTTGACCATATATGTAGTAATGAAATTTGTTTGTAGCGTAACAAACACTGAGCAATTCTTTTTCAATTTGTGAGAAGTTTTGTTCTGCTGGTGTTAAGCTTCGTGATGCATAGCTTACAGGCTTTCCATTTTGTAACAAGCAACATCCTAGACCATCTTTGGAAGCATCGCACTGAATTACCACGGGCAATTTCGGATTAAAATTTTGTAAAGTTGGAGCTACCGTTAATTTTTTCTTAATTTTATTATACACATTTTCATGAACTTCCGTCCAAAGCCAATCCACATCCTTCTTTAGTAATAACTGTAGAGTTGATGCAATATCAGCCAAGTGGGGTATGAACTTTCTTAGGTAATTGACCATTCCCAGGAATATTTGCAGTTCTTTTTTATTATTTGGGCTTTTCATATTAGTAATGGCATTAACCCTTTCAGGGTCAATTTTCATGCCTTTTTCAGAAAAAATATGTCCAAAATATTTTACTTCTTTTAATTTGTATTGAAACTTGTTTTTATTAAACCGAACATTATGTTCTTTAGCACGTTCAATAACTCTTTTTAATATTGCATCATGCTCATCTTCAGTATCCCCACATATTAATAAATCGTCACAGTACACAATAACGCCTGGGATGTCACCAAAGGCAGTTTCACTGTACCTTTGAAAGACCTCCGGGGCCACGGAAATTCCAAATGGACATCTTAAGAATTTATAACAACCGTAGGGGCTGTTGAATGTGCATAGATCAATCGAATAGTCAGATAATTTAATATTATAAAATCCATCTGACAAGTCCAAGACAGAAAAATATTTTTTATTACACAATTTTGGAACAATTTCCTCTAATGTTGGGATAAGGTAATGTTCCCGAATTAAAACTTTGTTTAGATCCTTAGGGTCAAGGCAAATTCTAAGAGAACCATCTTTCTTTTCAATAATAACAAGGTTGCTTACAAAACTCCTTGGATGTTTGACCTCAGCTATGATCCCGTGCTCTACCAGAGTCTTCAGTTTGTCAGCAAGGCGACCCATCAATGCATGAGGCACTCGTCGCGGGGGCCGGACCACCGGTTGTACTTCAGGCTGAGTGCGCAACTCCAACGGCTCTCTGAACTGCCCAACACCCTGAAATAGTTCACAATTTGTATTAACAATAGCATCTTTACTTAGATCTGTGTTCCTTATTGTATTAATATTATTACTTTTTAGCAATCCTAATTTAATTAGGGACCCTAAGCCTAAAATGGGGCGGACATTTTCTTTAATAATTATAAATTCAGTCTCATATTTAGTTTCTTCATGTTTGGAAAATGTGTTCAAAGTAATTTTTCCTACTGGTGTAACGGTGTTATTTTACGAGGCGGTTCTTATAGGTTTTGAGACTCATAGCGCCATCTATCACAGCATACCTGCGACTCACGGGCGTTCAAGGGACGGCGACACCTACTGATATTCGGCGGAACTACGAGCGCACCGAAGTAGCAGACAAATCGATAACAGTTCAGGCTGGTCGATATTATTGTTTATTAATATCTTTACAGATAATTTAGATATCGTGAAATAGATCTTTTAGAAACATTGAAGCGAGTTGTTAATAAATTTTTACTCTTTATGCATTCAGGGCAACTGATGCAAGTCTATATTTGTGGTGCGGGATGACGGAGCTAGATTGTCTGTGGTAAAGGTATTGTTCTGGTCCTCGGCTGTCAAATCGCGGAGGAAGCTTTCTTTTACGGCAATGTGAGGTCAGGAGGAGGACGCACACACGGAAATCGCTTCGGCCGAGAGGCCACCTTTCTCAAACTTAGAATCAAACTTTAACAATGCAGTGGTAATCTCAATACATCTTGCGACCTAATGCTGCGATGACACAATGAACATTTTGGTAAGTATAACGCGAATCTCGCCGATTGGACGGTGGAAATATTTGTTACGTTCGGACATGGTTTAATGATACAACATTCTTTGTTTCAGACAAAACATTAAATGACTTCAAAAGGATAAATCTGGTCGGTGGAACGAATCACAAGCTTAGCTTTTACTCTTGCCAGGTACTTTAACAGTTTCAGTGTTTATTGCGGAGTGTGTGGAAAAGAGTTGAGGATCGTTTTGTTTTGAATCTAAACTTAAATGTGGTTTACAGCGACTGCGTGCTGGCCGCTCCGTGGGGACTGCTTCGCGGAGGTCACTTCACGCATAGGCAATTTTGAGTCGGGCGCCGGAAGCTGTACCCGGGCCACATGTGTCGACGGTTCTCCACCTGCGGAAGCCGTCACGAGCAGGATCTCTTCTGAGGTCCTGGGTGGAAGCAGTGGACTACGGCGGCGCTGTGACGCGTGTACTACGCGTTCTACAAGGTGATTTCTTTCCATAATTCACGAACCACGTTTTGAGGCAAAACCATGTGTTTGCAAATGGAGTCGTCGCTTTAGTGTTAGTATCGCAGCCTCATACAAACCAAGCATTAGAACTAGGCCTATTCTTTAATTAAGTAAACTTAAATACCTAGATTTCGTCCTCGGTCAGATAGTTTCAAATTTAAATCTCCTTAAGAGAAAGCCACGCCCTTAGCTCTAAGCCTAGTTAAGATTTGGTGATGTTTAGTGGCTTGTTGTATTCATATACATATATACGTGCTTTGATGCCAATAAATCTACTTGTCAAACAATCTTTCTTTGTTCATATTTCTGACCATTGTGAAAATAGGTACCCTGCTTAATCTCTTTTGCATTTAGGAGAATAAATTATAAATGCATGGCGCCCTTCTAATATCAGCACACATCAATAGCCATGTGCCCAAAACGCACCCACCTCTGTGATACTATCTACCTGTCTGACTAGCCCGGTGCAAACAACCAAGTGTGGACGTCTCTCCGAGCGCGTCAAGTATCATTCACACCAAGGTAAACGTTAACCATTCTTCAACATCATCAGAAACGGTTTATCACATTACATTTTGTCGGCCCAGCGTGGTGCTTTGGGTTTTACAAGTGAACGGGTATTGGTGTGTACTGAATTTTCTTTCTTGACAGTAGGTCTTACCTGTATTAGATAAAACTTGAGCTGGTTTGTATGAGACTGATAGTTTGTTAGTAAAACAAAACTCTTTACCTCTTATAATAGAATCTGTATCAAACATTGATATCTACTGTTCATTGTGTCAAAATATTTAGCATTTAAGTCAACAGATGTGTAACTATCTGTTTTCCATTACTCTATAGTGGAAGGCATGTTTTTCTTGGTGTTCCAACTGGACACAATATGTGTAGTTTGTAACTCTTACAACTGTCAAACTTGACATTTGAACTCCTCTAAACTAGACTTTAATACTTTTCCTGCTTTGTGAAAAAAAAGATTAATAGTACTAAATAGGCATCAGACCTATCTTACATTAGTTATATAACCTAAGTAGAAAAGATAAGTATAAATAATTGTAGTCAGCTGTTTCTACTTATCTGTTTTATTTTCTTAATAAGTGTTGAACACTAATTTATTCTTTCAAACATGGCGTTACAAATTGAAGTTGACAACCTGACCAAAGACGAACTATTATTTGAATTGCAAGCGAGAGGCTTAGATGTAAATCCTAACAATACGGTAGATGACCTTAAACAGCAATTTAAGTCTGCCAAAGGCACTTTATCTGACAACACAAAAGCGAACACTTTCATCTCAGGCTTGTCCATCGACGATGAATTTCAGGTCTGCGAGGAGAAGCTGGATGCAGTGTTATTGGCTGATCACGCGTCATCGTCGTGTCGAAGGAGGTGCCTGTCGAAGCTGTCTCATGTCATCTTGAGGTTAGAAAAATTGTTTTTGACTAACTCGGAGCAGCGGCTTAGGAAGATAGCGCTGGTTGCTAAGGCATTTAATGCCATAGAAAACTTGAAGTGTAATCGGACACCCGGCACATCTTCTCGGGGCGCTGAAGCGAGTAGTGTTGAATCTCCTTCGTCTGTAGTATGTCAAAGGCACACTTCTCAGGTGCTCAAGTGGGGTCTTGTGTATGATGGTAGGGGCCCAGTGCAGGATTTTGTTCTCCGTTTGCAGGAGCTTAAGTACTCGTCTGAGGTTTCGGACTCAGAATTGTTAAGGAACGCGGTTCACTTATTTTCCGGAGAGGCTTTGATGTGGTTTCGCACGCATAAGGCACATTTTAAGATATTCGAAGATCTTGTCGAATCTCTTAAAGATGAATTCCAGCCGGTAGAATACGAACGATGCCTGTTGAACCAGATTAGGGCTAGACTGCAGGATAAGAATGAGTCGATTAGGTCGTATGTTAACATTATGGAAAGTTTGTTTTTGCGGTTGACTGTACCTATTACCGATGCAGAACAATTGGATATCATAATGACCAACATGAACCCTTATTTCATTTCGCGTCTGGCTTTAACTGAAGTACGTACCGTGCGGGAACTTAAAAACATTTGTGCGCGTTTAGAAGTGTCTAAGTTTAAATGCGAAAACCGCGGATTTTTAAATACCGGGCGAGAACCAGTGATACCTAATTTCTGTAGTGGGATCTCGGACCCCATTCCTTCGACTTCTGATGCTAGACCTCGTTACGTTAGCCAGGGACAGAATAGGAATGTAGCTACTTGTGGAAAGTGCGGGGGCAATCATCATCACTCTCGTTGTGATGCTTACCCAACCATGGTTTGCTTTAGGTGTAAGAGGCCCGGGGTCCTCACTAGGAACTGCCCGTGCTCAAAAAACTAGGCGGCAGGTCAGAGACATTCTACGGAAATAATAATAGTTATAATTCTAGAGTTTCTCGTGTCTCTGACCAATCTACACAAACGCAAGTATGTACATCTGACTCGATACAAAGGAGCAATTATCGCCCTCTATTTAAAGAAAGTACGGGTGATACCAGACCGTTCCTATCCGTAGGTATTTTAGGCTTAGAGTGTAACGCACTGGCGGACACTGGAGCCGCCGTGTCCATTATGAACGAGTCTGCATATTTGCTATTACAAAGAGAAGGCCTACACTTTCCATTGCAAACATGTGCGAAAGACTTAGCAGTAGGTAATGGTGCACGCTTAACGGTCTTAGGAAAAATAGAAATACCTATCTCTTATAAACATGACTTGCACTATGTTACATTCTTTGTATGTAGAGATGTAAACACACCTCTCATATTAGGCATAGACTTTCTAGCTAAATTTAACCTTTGCTCTGACATTTTAAAAACCACACGTTCTTGCATGACGTCTCATGATATAAACTTGTTGAAGGACTCTGATATACACTTGCATGATCTGGAGGATCTAAATGACCTACAGAAGGCTCAGTTAGATAGAATTGTATCCGATTTTAAAGGCATCGCGGCTACTAAGGACCGGTTAGGCTGTACACCGTTGGAGGAACATGTTATAGACACAGGCAACCATCCACCGGTGAAGCAAAAATATTATCCAATTCCATATCACCACCGGGAGTACGTTCGAAAGGAAATTGATGACATGTTGCGAATGGGCATCATAGAAAAGAGCAATTCAGCCTGGAATAGTCCAATTTTGTTAGTACCGAAGGCGAACGGTGAGCTTAGAATGTGCTTGGATAGTCGAAAGCTTAATAGCTTAACTAAAGTAGATACTTATCCGATGCCTAGGGTCCAAGAAATATTAGACTCCCTCAACAATGCCAAGTATATGAGTTCTTTAGATTTGAAGTCGGCCTTTTTCCAAATTATGTTATCGAAGGAGTCGAGGGAGAAGACTTGTTTCTCTTTGCCAGGACTCGGGAGCTTTCATTTTCGTAGACTCCCATTTGGTTTGGTAAACTCAAGTGCCCGAATGATGAGGCTTATGGATAAGGTTTTCGGACCGGAATTTGCCCATAATATTTTTTTACTATGTCGATGACATAATATTAATTTCTGAGACCTTTGAAGAACACATGTCTTTGTTAAGAAAGGCCTGTGCAAAATTGAGACAAGCCGGACTCACTATTAATCTGGATAAATCTGTTTTCTGTCGCTCCTCTTTGAAATTCCTAGGATATGTAGTAGATCGCAGGGGTTTACGTACCGATAGTGAAAAAGTGCGTGCCATAGTAGACTTTCCTATCCCTACTTCACAAAAAGAACTCAGACGCTTTCTCGGAATGGTATCTTGGTACCGACGGTTTATAAAAGACTATTCTTCTATCTGTGCTCCTTTGAATAGGCTTACTAGAAAGCTCCCTAAAGGAACTTCTTTCCAATTTACGTCTGAAGCTCAAAAGGCGTTTAAAATAGTCAAGGAGCTTTTAGTGACAGCACCGATCTTATCCATTCCTAGGTTCGATAGACCTTTCATTATTTCGACCGATGCTTCTGACGTAGGCTTAGGCTGCGCCCTTTCGCAGTTAGACGACGATGGTCATGAACATGCCGTTGCTTATGCTAGTAGGACACTTACTCGCACTGAACGGAATCACTCTGTCTGTGAGAAGGAGCTGAACGCGCTTATTTTCGCACTGGAAAAGTATAGAGGCTACATAGAGGGTTCTCCTTTCCAAACGAAGGTTTACACCGACCACAGCAGTCTGCAGTGGCTGGTCAGTTTGAAATCACCAACTGGACGTTTGGCTAGGTGGGCTCTCAGACTATCTCAGTTTAACTTCGACATACAGTACAAAAAGGGAACTGAGAATAAATTGGCAGATGCTCTCTCTAGAGCCCCAATATCGCCTGAAACAGTCGAACTTATCTGTCCTATAAATAACATAACTGACGTTTGGTACACTAATACTTATAACCGCGTTGAAAAGACCCCTCAGAAATTTCCTGATTTTAAAATTTTAAATGATAACTTGTATAAACGCATTAGAAACAAAAATCCATTATCTACAGACTCAGAGTGGAAACTGGTAGTGCCTAGTGATTTGAAACAAGATATACTTAAGCAATGTCACGATAGACCGGACGCTGCCCATTTAGGTGTCTTTAAAACGTTAAAACGTGTAGCACAGACCTATTTTTGGCCTAAAATGTTAAATGACATTAAAAGGTATATAAAAAACTGTCAGATTTGTCTAGCTTATAAAAGCACCAATGAAGCGCCTGCAGGACTAATGGAAAACCCTAAAAAGGTTCAGCGACCCTGGCAAGTAGTTTGTACCGATATTCTTGGACCTCTTCCCCGAAGTTATAAAGGTTTCAAATTCATTCTGGTAGTTTGTGATTGTTTCACTAAATATACATGTATTTTCCCTATGAGAAACTCATTAGCGAAAACGGTCGTAAGCTTAATAGAAAATAATGTTATATTGAAGTATGGTGTCCCTCAGTGCATTATCATGGACAACGGTCCACAGTATGTGTCTAGACACATGCAGTCATTGAAGGAGAAATACAAAATACCTAAATTCTTTTATAACTGTAGATTTACGCCTCAGAATAACCCGTCGGAACGAACATTAAAGACAATAGGCACAGCCATCGCATCTTATGTAGGTACGGACCATCGCACCTGGGACCAACAGGTCAGTGCGATTGAGTTTGCGGTGAACACAGCTGTTCACGAGGTCACTGGTTATAGCCCTTATTTTCTAAATAGCGGACGAGAGGCCATTCTTTCTGGTGAGTGGTACCCTTCAGGACCTCCTAGTGGCAGTGATTTGCAATTTACCAATAGGGACTTATACTCATCTTTGCTGTCACATCTGAAACCTATTTTTGAAAAGGTCAATGACCATTTACAAAAATCTTATCAGCGTGGCCGAGTGTACTATAATCGAGGTAGGAGGCGCGTAGAATATGACGTGGGTCAAGTGGTTTGGAAAAGAGAATTTCCTCTCTCCGACGCAAGTAAATTCTTCGCTCGAAAACTAGCTCCGAAATTCAAGAAATGCACTGTACTCAGAAAGATATCGCCAGTGACATATGAACTTTGCGATTATGGTACTCGAAAGTCGATAGGTATTTGGCATGTCAAAGACATTGTAAAGTCGCAGCCAAGTTAAAGCCTCCACTAACCCGTGAGAATACTCATATAATTTTACTATTTTTTATATATCCCTTGAATTCTATTTTTTTGAGAATAAACTACTCATTTTAAAGTGGTACTTACCAATGTATTATATAGGAATGATTATCCTTGGCATCCTTAAACAGCTGCTCACATTGAAAAAAATATACCATTATAGAATTCAACTATCGTTTCTTGGATTTAACCTGCTTATGATATAAATTCATGTTAGAAAATAAAGACTTCTAGAAATTAATAAACTTGATAATTCAAATAGTGAACCTTGGACACTGCTCCATGGCCGTACCAAGAGTATAGGCTTACACTGATGAGATATTCAAAGTTTACAAACATGAATTTATACATTTATTTTATTAAAGTGATCAAATACCCTGGTATTATGTTAGTCTTAATTTGAGTTAAGGAAATTATCCATGTAGGTTTTAGGTAATAAACGAACCATATATGACACTTTGTCAATGTGAAACCACACATGGTTTGTTCTAAACTGCGTGCAGTTGCATGCCATGCTAATCTAAAAAGCATAACAATTCCCGGATTATACAGTCGACCTACATAATAGGATACACCTTCGAGTTGGCCTTCGAATTGTGTTAGGTAATTGATTAGTATACATTTTAAACAGATAAGTTTGTAGGATAAACGCTTGTGTAGGGAATTAGGATTTTAAACGCTTGTTGGGGGTAACAACTAGCGTATTGGGTTAATTACTCAATAGAGGATCCCACTGATGGTACCCGTGGTTAAAGGACCAGTGCCTGTAGTGCACGCGATTTTTGTAGGACAAAAGCTTCTGTAGAAAGACATAGTTAGGTAAATAAATACATAGATAACGTTACTACATGACGTTTATAGGTTCGTTATTAAGTTTGTTCGTTCGAAGTGGGGACGCCCACATAGCATATAACAGATAGCATATAACACATAGCATATAACACATAGTACATAACACTTAGGCAAGTATATAAGCTGTAGGTTAGAAAGGCGCACTAGTATAGGTATTTGAACTGTCGACATTAGCTTAAGCTGTGGGGAAATTCTCTCTCCTTTCTTTTCTTTTTACACTGCTCTACTACTGAAAAAAAAAAAATTTCAGTCCTGATCTGAAAGGCAATAAGTCTTCTTATCTCTATCTATCTTGTATTCTAAAAATCTACTACTTGCAGATTCCGGTATGGAAAACGGTGTTGTTTTTTTAGTCTGTTGCGATTTCTACTAGGTGCAATAGTGAATAGGTGTCTATCATGTGCGTATGTCTCATCAACATATGCAAGCGCTGGTTTTAATCATAGACAGTACTTACTACAACGTCATGTTGACGGCTAGTGTTGTTTTCTCGTGTTATTTGAAATATAAAGATTTCAGGACCGTGGGTCAACGTTTGAAGCCTCACGTACAGTCGGCAGCATTGTTATTTATTGTCTAATCTCTTTTAAGACTTTTGTAGGCTAGCTGGAACATTTTGACTTCCATAGAGACGTTATGACATCTGTCACATCGCCCCTCTTATCTTTTATTTTTTTTGAGTCTAAGGGATTGAACTCGTATGTAGGTCAAGGGTTGATGACCTTACATAGGGTCATGCTGCAGGTTAAGTTGTTGGTAGGTTAAGGGAAGGGAGTGTGCTTTCTCGGAGAAACATTTTACAAAGCTTTATTCCTTGCTCTCTCTATGGTGGATTGTTTGGACTTAGT
Organism: Epinotia ramella; assembly: GCA_947578815.1. Lineage (NCBI taxonomy): Eukaryota > Metazoa > Arthropoda > Insecta > Lepidoptera > Tortricidae > Epinotia > Epinotia ramella. The sequence goes on from CANPUT010000013.1 coordinate 24,541, forward strand.
TTTTTTTTTTGAGTTTTTGAAAAAAAAAAAAAAAAATTTTTTTTGAAAATTTTTTTTTTCTCTGACTGAAGCGGTAATGTAACGGTGTTATTTTACGAGGCGGTTCTTATAGGTTTTGAGACTCATAGCGCCATCTATCACAGCATACCTGCGACTCACGGGCGTTCAAGGGACGGCGACACCTACTGATATTCGGCGGAACTACGAGCGCACCGAAGTAGCAGACAAATCGATAACAGTTCAGGCTGGTCGATATTATTGTTTATTAATATCTTTACAGATAATTTAGATATCGTGAAATAGATCTTTTAGAAACATTGAAGCGAGTTGTTAATAAATTTTTACTCTTTATGCATTCAGGGCAACTGATGCAAGTCTATATTTGTGGTGCGGGATGACGGAGCTAGATTGTCTGTGGTAAAGGTATTGTTCTGGTCCTCGGCTGTCAAATCGCGGAGGAAGCTTTCTTTTACGGCAATGTGAGGTCAGGAGGAGGACGCACACACGGAAATCGCTTCGGCCGAGAGGCCACCTTTCTCAAACTTAGAATCAAACTTTAACAATGCAGTGGTAATCTCAATACATCTTGCGACCTAATGCTGCGATGACACAATGAACATTTTGGTAAGTATAACGCGAATCTCGCCGATTGGACGGTGGAAATATTTGTTACGTTCGGACATGGTTTAATGATACAACATTCTTTGTTTCAGACAAAACATTAAATGACTTCAAAAGGATAAATCTGGTCGGTGGAACGAATCACAAGCTTAGCTTTTACTCTTGCCAGGTACTTTAACAGTTTCAGTGTTTATTGCGGAGTGTGTGGAAAAGAGTTGAGGATCGTTTTGTTTTGAATCTAAACTTAAATGTGGTTTACAGCGACTGCGTGCTGGCCGCTCCGTGGGGACTGCTTCGCGGAGGTCACTTCACGCATAGGCAATTTTGAGTCGGGCGCCGGAAGCTGTACCCGGGCCACATGTGTCGACGGTTCTCCACCTGCGGAAGCCGTCACGAGCAGGATCTCTTCTGAGGTCCTGGGTGGAAGCAGTGGACTACGGCGGCGCTGTGACGCGTGTACTACGCGTTCTACAAGGTGATTTCTTTCCATAATTCACGAACCACGTTTTGAGGCAAAACCATGTGTTTGCAAATGGAGTCGTCGCTTTAGTGTTAGTATCGCAGCCTCATACAAACCAAGCATTAGAACTAGGCCTATTCTTTAATTAAGTAAACTTAAATACCTAGATTTCGTCCTCGGTCAGATAGTTTCAAATTTAAATCTCCTTAAGAGAAAGCCACGCCCTTAGCTCTAAGCCTAGTTAAGATTTGGTGATGTTTAGTGGCTTGTTGTATTCATATACATATATACGTGCTTTGATGCCAATAAATCTACTTGTCAAACAATCTTTCTTTGTTCATATTTCTGACCATTGTGAAAATAGGTACCCTGCTTAATCTCTTTTGCATTTAGGAGAATAAATTATAAATGCATGGCGCCCTTCTAATATCAGCACACATCAATAGCCATGTGCCCAAAACGCACCCACCTCTGTGATACTATCTACCTGTCTGACTAGCCCGGTGCAAACAACCAAGTGTGGACGTCTCTCCGAGCGCGTCAAGTATCATTCACACCAAGGTAAACGTTAACCATTCTTCAACATCATCAGAAACGGTTTATCACATTACACTGGCACTAATTTGCCACCCCCGAAGACCTCTATTAGTGTTCTTGTCTCAGACATCATTAATTTGTATTCATCATTGACAATTAGTTTGAGATCTCTTAATGACAGAACATTAATTTGAGCCCCCGTGTCACATTTAAACGACACTCTTTTATTTTCCACCCTAAGCTTCTCAGTCCATTCATTCTTCGATAGGTCTATTGAATAAACTAGTCATAAATCATGAACATTATTATTACATTCATACTCCTGTACTTCATGTACCTGCCTCCGAGGCATGCTGCACCCTATGCTGAAGTGATTGTGTCTATTACATTTAGTACATACTTTCCCATAAGCCGGGCAATTTCTGGGGCCATGCTCAGTCCCACACTTTCTACACCTATAATAGTTCCTGTTATACTGACTAACATTGTGATGATTATGTGAGAACCTGTTGTTTGTATCAGAATACTTAGCTTTTGCATCTGCTGGTTGATGAGACGGAGTCCTGGCTTGTACTGCATGCACCTCCGAGCTGTTCAGGGCCTTCATGTGTTCTTTTGAAAGTTCAGCTGAGCGGCAAACATCCACAGCTTTCTGTAGAGTAAGTTCCTTTATTTCCAAAAGTTTCTGCTGTGTCCGCTGGTCCTTGACACCTATGACGATCCGATCCCGTAGCATCCTGTCTTTTTCTTTATAGTTGCAATTCTCTGCAATCTTCCTTATGGCTGTGTAGAATGCATCAAAGGTTTCTCCGTCTTCTTGATTCCTCTTATTAAAGTTGTAACTGTTAATTACCTCATTCTGCTTGGGCTTAAAATGTTCATCAAATAATGTTATTATTTCTTCTAATTTAGTCTTGTCCTCAGTCTGTAAAACGTTGAAATATAATTCCTGCGCCTGTTGTCCTATACAGTTTAACAGTATGGCCGCTTTTCTCGTTTCTGCAAGCTTCTCAAAGCCGGCGGCTAGCACGAAAATTCGGAATGATTGTTTAAAACGCTGCCACTGCGGCCAGCAATTACCTAGGTCATCCAGGTTTAAGCTCTGCGGCATCTTGTACTCGACCGCACAAGTCATGTTGTCGACCTCGCAGGTGTTCTCCGCATTTTCATCTTTGTCGTTCTTCGGCGGCATCTTCGTAATTAGTATTCTTCGTAGTTCTTTTATTATCAGTAATTAGTAATTTCAAGCCGGCCGGCGGCGGCGGCCATATGCCTTCGTGGTATTAATCTTGTTGAATCCTGCTTACCGGTTCTTCTCCGACTGCGCCATGTAGTATTGCTTGATTAAAACACTCTTTGGAGGTCTTCGAAGGATTTATTTTATGTAAATCTTAATATATATATTATAATTATTACAGAGGATTATTGAGGCCGTGTGTATGCTTGACGTACGTCATTGCAAGGGAGGGGGCCGGTGTTGCCCACAGAGTACATCATAATATATACGGTGCGTTAACACTGTCTGTCTTAGACATTAATTAAGGTGCGCTTACACTCTATCACAATAAATGCGAAAGTGTGTCTGTCTGTCTGTCTGTTACCTCTTCACGCTTAAACCGCTGAACCGATTGCGATGAAATTTGGTATGGAGATAGTTTGAATCCCGGGGAAGGACATAGGATAGTTTTCATCCTGGAAATCACCCCCTAAGGGGATGAAATGGGGGGTTGAAGTTTGTATGGAGCTGCGATATAAACGATTTCCACGCGGACGGAGTCGCGGGCAGAAGCTAGTTCAACAATAAAAATAACTTAAGTTTGCACCATGGCCAAAATGCCGCCGACTGTCCGGTCCCTAACTATCATACTGAGGAGGTTTTGGCCACACTTAATATTAAGTACTTACAAGATACCAAATAAATATTTTTATTTGATTTTTTTTCGATATATTTAAAGACATATCTAGGAATGAGACTTTTTATCGCATGGTAAAAGACATTATAGTGGCAAAGAGTAGATATTGTGATTTTTATACTCATACTCATATTCGATCATTATGATACTCATCACAATTCATATACCTTTGAATATAAAACTTTGTTATTGCGCGGCGACGTCCCTAAGCGAAGCTATTGGTCTCGTCAGCGAGCGACCTCAGGGGCGACGAAGCGAGCCTTCGGGCGAAGCGCCCCCCCCCCCCCTCCCCCTATCACCCCTCCCCCCCCATTGGCCCCTCCCACTGGCCCCTCCCCCGCCACGCCCCACCACGCCCATTTTAAGCCCCGCCCCTTTGTCAAATTTACTTAATTTACCTCTCCTTCCTTCAATCCAATCCACAAAGCCAATCCGCAAAATTTAATTTGTTTTGATGTTGTCTAAATTCTTTTTTCAGACCTCTCCACTGGCTCTCAATCCTCTGAGTGTGTGTCCCGTCAGGTGCCACAAATTTGTTAGTTGGGTCACTATGGTTGACTCGCCTATGACTATATCCATGATTAGGAAGGCTCAAATAGGCTCTCCAATAATCTGTATGAATTATAGAGCCTTCCTGCACATGTTTTTTGATGAGTGGCACCAAAATGTCTGCAGACCGCTCATTATCGGGACACACCTCCAGCCGCAAATCGTCATTTCCATCTTCAATCATTCCTATCACCCAGTGACCCTCAATTTGTCGGCCACGGTTGTATTTCCGCTTCCCAAATTTCGACTCGTCTATCTGGACCACTTTATTAGGGCCCCCTATCTTCCCTTGGGCCCTTTGATTTTCCAACTCGTACAATGCAATCGTTTCTCTACAGTAACTGTACCTACCAGTCGCAGACTGTCCTGTTTGACAGGACAGTACCATCTTCAGTTGCCAGTTCCTTCCTTGTCTGATGATACGACAGTCCCTCACTAAATGCATACATCATCTGAAATATGAGTGTGAGGGACAGCCGTGCATTCTGGAACCATGTGCCAATGGCACGAGAGACTGCTCTAGTCCGGCAGTTGCTCTTCCGGCATCTAAATTTTCCTACTTGTCCTGCCTCCTTGGTCAGCGTCATCGGCTTGCGGTGAGTAGAACACATTTTTTGTGTTGCAATGAGCCCTCTCTCCTCCGCAAACCGTATGCACTGGTCATTGTTGTTAAATTTGGAAAAAATCTTCCTCCAGTTCCACATGGACCTAAAAAGAAAAAGTGCTAAAATTAGTGATAGCTTCCACCAGAGGGGGAGGGGAGGGGGGGGGGGGGGTAGGGGGGGGGGGCTCAAAATATTTATGCATTTGCATTATGAAATGATAGCGTGACAAAAATTTCAGATTTTGGACCATAAAATTGATTTTAAAACAACAAATACAAAAAGTTATGAAAGTGTATATCAGTTTTCAAGCTAAATTTGAAAAACTAACTGAGTGAACATTATATATATACATTTATATAAATTTTAAATAAAAGAAAACTTACCGTAACTCATCCGAGTAAGGATTGACCCTTCTGCCGGATGACCCAGATGGTCGAGGCATCGCAGCGGCGATTGCCTCGTCCTCGTCCTCCGAATCACTAGCGATAGCTGGTGGGCTACCACTAGAGCCAGCTCCACTGGGACCAGCCATCCCACTGGGACCAGCAACTGGTTCGGGGACCGACGACGGTCGCACGCACGGGAGCACAAGTGGCTCATTCGAGTCCAACACTTGCACTCGCGTAGTAGGCACAAGCGGCTCCATTGAGTCCATCACTCGCGCACTACTTGAAAAAGGCACAGAAGAAGAGGAGGCCGTGACAAGCGGCTCATCAGAGTCCAATACTTGCACATCACTCAACTCTTCTTCGGACGCAGAAACATAGGGCTTCTGAGACGCCATGGTAATCAAAACGTTGTAAGGCTTACAGGAGTACGTAAAACGATCTCGACTGCAAGAGCAACAAACGATGACTGAATTGACTGAACTGACAGATGAACAGACGCTACAAAACAAAATGGCGACGCTTCGCGTTCCGTTCCAAACAATAAAAACACAAATTCGTTATTTTTTGTGTAAATAAATCAATGTAAATTGATAATATAGCAATAATCGTTGAGCATGAAACGTAATTATGATAATTTATTATACAGCAAAATTTATAAGTGAAAATAAAATTACATTTACGTAAAAAACATGACACAAAATAAAATACAAATACGCCTTGACGCTAACGGAACGTGAAATGACAAGTTTGACGTCTGACATATTTAATTTCGCGTGTTATTTTCCAATTTCTATAGAAACTTTGAAAAATTATATCTCATAAACCGTAAGTTTCCTGCAACTGAAATTTCGTAAATAACTTTCTATTTGCGAGTACTCTCTACAAAAAAAATATGAACATCCAAAGCGACGGTCCATAATGTACATTCTATCCCGCAACGTTATCGATATCGATAAATTATGATGGTCAGGTCTACTGCATGAAGAGCAAATTATTGCACTAAGTATATCGACACTAACAAAGTAATAAAAGGATAATAAAGGTTTTGTCAGTTTATTTATTTCACACCAATTTATTAATTATATTTTTTTTTAAAATTGGTATTGTGTTTGCCGCCGCCCCGTTGGCGCGCCGAGCCGGCGGCCCCCCTCACACCCAACGCGCCCGCGGGCCGTCCGCCTAAATAATTGATAATTGTTTATAAATTTGCGTCAAATTCATTTTTAGGGTGACACCGTAAGATGTCACGTGACCCGATCGAAAAACTGTTACAATGTTGTGTTGTTGTGTTGTGTTTTCTGTGTGAAAAAACTTTTCACTTCTGCCGGCACTCCCGGAGTGCAACCCAGTCTTTTTTATTTTGTTAGTGTCGATATAGTGCAATAATTTGCTCTTCATGCAGTGGACCTGACCATCATAATTTATCGATATCGATAACGTTGCATACTAATATAATCGACATCGATAATGTTAAACTACATCCCTAATCCCTTTCGTGCCATTATGTTGGTACGACTGACTTCCTTATTGGATTTTTTAAAGTGGTATGGCAAAATAGCTAAATTCAATTGAGTTATCATGTCAAAATCAAATTACAATGTCACTGTCATCCAAAACTTAGTTCGAAGTCCCGTCTCTTAGAACGTTGTGGTTATATTCTCTTTTTTTTTTTTTTTTTTAATCTTTATTTGTAAAAAGAAGGCCTTCGTCGCTGAGCGATGATGCCGGCCTTATAGGTACATTCGTATAACTACTTACTATCTACACTTAACTAATTTAATAATTAAGTTGTACAGTTTAATCGCTAGCTTAGATGTGGGGTTAGATAACAAGATATTGCATGAGCCTACGTCTGTGAGCCTAAGATGGGACTGCTCTTCAAATGCCCTGCGTTCGGCTCCGATCCGAGCACACTCCACCAATGCGTGGTAGGTATCTTCCCTCACATGACAAATGCAACAGTCTGGAGAGTCCACCACCCTCATCAAATGCCCGAACACATTGAGTGGCATGTGCCCGGAGCGCAGTCGCATGCTTGTAACTACAAGTGGTCTATTTAGCCGAGCGTCACAAAACCAAGGTATCTTTGGCGGTTCGTTGACAATTGTTTTGTACCATATGCCTTTCACTTTCGACCTCTCATTAAAATACTCTTTCCAAATTTTAAAGCAGTTTTCCTTAACTTCTCTGAGTAGGTCTGTAAAGAAAGGCATATGGTTTACACTTATCCCTTCGTCAACCCCCATTTTGGCCAGCTTGTCCACTTCTTCGTTGCCAGTGAGGTTAATGTGAGATGGGACCCATTGAAATTTAATATTTTTGCCGCTACTTTGTAGTTGTAAATATAAATTCAAAATAATATAAGCTACGGGATGACCTCTATATATTCTCTTTGGATACTATAATAGTTTTTAAAACAATCTACTTCTTTACTTACATTACGGGACGCGGTGCAATTTAAATTTGCGCGCGAACCAGACTCGCTCACTGCAGCGGCGCTACCACGAACTTCGAAAGTCGAAGTTCGTAATACATGCATTCCTGTCACTCGATTAAGGGAGTGCGATAAAGATGGAAATACCCGAACTTCGACTTTCAAAGTTCGTGGTAGCGCCGCTGCGGCACCCGCGAACGGAGCCTAAGCTACGGCACACACTCTCACAGTGCGCTTGTGTAAATATCGTCGGTGAACTATGTACGGATTTGCTCAGTGCACACATGTATACGAAAACCACACCCCACACATGGCCCCAAATCCGGCCGCCGGACTTCATGCGGCAAAATAAAGAAGTCCCTTTTGTTGTGATCTTTACTCGTAATGTGGGGCGTTCTAAATTATCAGCACGTCTAGCACACGACGGCCGCGACATACTCTCGATTTTTATCGCACTATACCTCTTGTTCTAAGTGGTCTAATAAGTGAGAGACGGATAGTGCGAGAAAAGTCGAGAGAGCTCGCGCGCCGTCGCGTGCTAGCCGTGCAGGGTTGTTTGTTTTGAATTTGTTATTCGGGAGGCCATCGGGATTATCAGGCTGTACATTATTGGGCCGTGCATTATTGGCTCCCCCACAGATTACTAATGTCAAAGATAAAGATTAAAGTAGGTAAAGATTACAAAAGTTCGCAATACATGCACCCCTGTCACTCGAGTAAGGGAGTGCGATAGAGATGGAAGTCATCACATTTAAATTTTCATTGGCAAAATTCATTACGAAATGTGCTATTATTTTCACGCAGCTTTATTATTGTACAGTCGAGGAAATTGAATGTTTAGCACTTTTGGACCTTAACGTCATTCTAATAGAGTTGACATGTGCCAAACATTCAATTTCCTCGACCGTACAATTATTTATAACATAATAGGGGTGTAGACTTTTAATAAAATAATCAATAATGTCATATTAGCTCGAAAAAGGATTAAACATGTAGTCAAACGGAGAAAAAAAAGACCGGGTTGCACTCCGGGAGTGCCGGTAGATGTGAAAACTTGAATATTTTGACATTTCGAATCGACGAATACCGTAGCAACAGAAGTAAACTATTTCACTTGCAAATTAGCGCGTGAGAACTTATTGTGTGTAACAATTTTTCCGCATCCCAAAAAGTGCACAGCGCCGCTAAAGAAGTTTTCACGTCAAAAATGTTAATATAAAAATCACGGACGCGTCATTGCTGTGTGTGGTTTGATCCAAAGAGTATAATAAGTATATGTTTGATCTGGTAGTGGGACGCGTCGCAGCTCGCCGGGCCGGCGCCGATGCCCCGCCGCTCGCCCCGCGCCGTTCCCCAACGTCGCCGCCGCCAACCAATTTGTTTTTGCCATTGCCAAATATTATTCAAAGCTTTATGTTCTTAGGAATAACGTCCAAATTCGAACTATTCGAATTTTCTCAATAGCAAAACGGTGAAGGACGCTGGGACAAAATTACAAATTTATTTGCAGAATATGCTATTGCAAAAAGTGTTTAACGGCTTTATATTCTTAAGAATAGCGTTCAGTTTTGAATGAAGTCGAATCGGCTAGCAGCAAAACATAAAAGTTTGTGACCTTCACATCTGACGTCACAAAAATCTGTCGCGTGTTTAACAACTTTTTCCCCATCCCAAAAGGTGCTCGGCGCCGCTAAAGAAGTTTTCACTTCCAAAATCAACGCATAAAGTTAAATAATCACGAAGTTACAAGTGTCCAAAGTTTTAAGAAGGGGTATGCTCTGTCCCTTTTTCGCAAAACGCAACTTCATATGAAACGATGACGCTGGAAGCATGTGACGTTACAGAAGACGGCAACGTGCCGCGCCGCATCGCATCGACCCCCCGGCAGCATCCTGTAATGTGACGTCACACACCGTTTGCGTTTTCTCTCTCTTACAAGCAATATTAAAACGGTTGTAGCTTCGTAATTCTTTCAGATATCTAAATGGGATTTTCATCACTAGGCATATTTTTTTGCCTTCTTTCTTTTGGAGTAATACTAATTTTCGAGTCTACACCCCTATTGCACTGCTCGTAACGTGTACGCTACTAAATTAACATATGATAAACAAAAAGATCATTACTTTTCAATAGTTTTTCAATATAAAATGACAGAAATCGATTATTCCTACATGAGTTTTATCAGCAGTGAACCATCCGGTTGCGTCTTGGGCACTGCAACTACGCGTTGTTGCTCTGAATACATCCCATAACAGGATTACACCACTGTTAAATCTCGCAGACCACCCTAGACCCACAACCAATCTTAAATAGTGCCTATGCCTATTATCCATTAGCCGCCAATCAAGAATTCCTAGGGTCTTCCTTGGCCTTCCTGGCTCTTACGCCAAAAAAATGATACAAGAGAGCAAATACAAACCTTTTATGACAGACTGAAAGTTGCGGTGAACCGCGGACGCCATAACACTTATAGTCGTTCTTGGCCAGAGTATAGATATGCTGTACGGCCGTCTGTAGGGACGGAAAGGCTATGCAGCTAAATTAAGAACTGGTTTTAAAATGGCTGACGGCTTACCATAAACAACCTTAATATGGGCGGGTAATGGTTTGCAAATAAAATAAGTGTAATTATGACAAGGACAACGAATGAAATATCCCTCAGTCACTTATTAAGATTTGTATACCACCATCTCTCTCAGTCGTGGTATTATTATTACCGAAGCGCTCGGCGTTGAAAGGGTGAAATAAAATTGATAAAAATAAAAGTACCAAATGTTAAAAATATTGTATTTAACCTTGTACATTCTTGCATAGTGTTTGTTCTATCGCACCCAAGTACGCCACACACTTGTTTCTATAGAAGGTGTTGTTGTACAGCACGATGCTCGCAAAGAACTCCCCAACATTGGTGGCCTGCACCGGCAGAGAGTTCCACACCTCCCGCTTCTCGCACTCCTTCCCCACCTCCTCTAAATGCAGCAAACCCTTCTTACTCAGCAGATTACTCAGGTTAATAGCGTCCGAAGAAAACCCTGTCTTTTCGAAGCACTTCTTGCATATAACGAAGAGAATGCTCACGTTGAAGTGAGTCAGCGTTCCAAAGTTAGCCAAAACCAAGGATTCACCCAGCGACAAGTCTCTGAGCGAGCTCAGCAGCTTCAGAAAGCACCGTTTCTCATAATCGTTGTAAGTCTCCGACGAATCCATGTCAGGGAATGACAGCGTCTCACTGAATGCGTGCTGCCGTCTAGTATCCTTCAACGAGCGAATAATGCTCACAAATTCCTCCTCAGCCAAAATCTGTTGGTACAGCTTGAATATCGGCACGAATATAAACTTGGAACTGTTGACAGTCTTCAAAGGTTGACCGTACGTGAAAACGGTCTCTATCTCAACTTTCTCATCGTATAAACACTTCCATCGAACTGGTTCCTTGATGAATATATCCAGGTTGAGTATATCCGTTTGAAGGAAGGCGTTGAGACTTTTGCATTTCTCCTTAACCGTCATTCTCGCGTACAACTGCCGCTCCGTGTAAGAACCTCTATGGTACCTTGGGTTCGTGTTGACCTTGTTCTCTTCGTGTAGCACTCCCTTTAAGACCTCCTGATCGTATTCGAGCGGCCTCAAATCGTACTGGCGGATGTATTCAGCGGCCACAACAGACCTGAGTCGTTTCACATCAACAGTGAAAGGCATACTGTTTTGCATTAAGTACGCTTGCAGGTTATTGTTGATGACCTGGCATTGGAGACTGCAGAAGTAGTCAGCGCATTCCTCCACCTGTTTGATGAAGGATTCTGGTATATTCTCTAGAGGGAATATCGACTTGTTCTGGTACAAGCCGGTTCCGTAGGCAGATTTGAGTTTGGGTATGTAGTCTTCGATTAACTCGCTACCCTTGTACTGTAGACAGACGGCGTAGACTTCGGAGTTGCCCTGCCTGGATGTGACCGGTTTGTAGATATTGACCTCCTTGAAGAGATGGTTGATGAGGTAGAGGAGGCCGACGGTCGAGTGCTCGAACGTAGTGAACAGTTTGAACACGAAAGTGCCTCCTGTGACAAAAATGGATAAATGCGTTAGTGTTATTCCCTCTCTCTCTCCCCCAAGCGTTATTCCCGGTTGTGCCCTAAAGGGGCACGGGTACCGCTTTCAAACCTAATCCCAAGATTTGGCATTGCTACTAGTTTTACGAAAGCGACTGCAATCTGACCTTCCAAACTAGACCTAAATGGGATTAGACCGGTTTCCTCACGATGTGTTCATTCGTGTACCCCTGTGGACGCATTGAATGATTTAAGGTTAGAGCACACTACAAACGATGCAATTTGTCAAACCAACTTGCTATAGTGACAATGAAATGTATGTATTGCTGTCTAATTGCAAAAATAGCAAGTCGACATGACTTATTGATAGGAGTGTATAACCTTTATGGAATCTATGTCCCATCTTGTTATGTTCATCAAATCTCAAGTCTATGTGCACAGGGAGTGGCTAATACCCTGCATGATTGCATTACTATCAAGATGATAATGATAAATTATCTTAATCCAATAATCGTCTGATAATTCTCGGATAGTGATCATGCCAATATAGTATTACCCACACGGTAATACTATATTTTATTTTTAAATAACACAAAAATAAAAAGGATTTTTCACACGAAATAAAGGGTAACATAATTCGACACGAATGTTTCGCCGAGCGTCGAAACACGATTGTGTTAAGCTGATGATTCCCGGGATAAAAACGATGTCCTTTCCCGGGACTCAAACTATTTCTAGACCAAATTTCATCTAAATCGGTTAAGAGGGTAAAGAGGTGACAGCCAGACAGACACACTTTCGCATTTATAATATTAGCATGAAACTATGGATTGTCAAAGCGATAACACTACTACATACAAACATATGGGATTTTTGTTACTCAGTGGAGTTTATCGCACAAAATTTTAGGATACCTACGTATTAGAATACTATAGTTATACTGCAAGAATCACGGGCTCCTCAAACCTACACCCACTTTTTTTAATGAAAACTAATATTTAACCATCAATACTACCCCCTCTATTATGCCACCCTCGCGCCATCTCCAGATAATCTTCTGGGAGCCCAATTGGTCACCACGTGTACCATTGGCTGAGTATACCTGTGCCGAGCGCCTGCAGAGCCGTCACGGTCTCGCAGTAGTGCAGCGGCGACGTGACCTCCTCCTGGGCGTCGGGCTTCTGCACGCAGTCGATGGAGCCGTCAGCTGTCGCCAACAGGACCTGCCAAATATTGATTCATGTACTAGTTGCTGACACGGCTCTGCCCCGGTATGCCACTGAATAGTCCAGTCAATGAACTGACAATGACAATTTAGGAAATAATTTAGAATAGCTTATTTTTTATATATTATCATTATTATCAACTAAATAGGTACCTAGCGACAGAATCCGACAAAACTTCAGACATCAAAAAAGTGATAAATGAACTAGCTTCTGAAAAGTCAGAAATAATATTAATAATTATGTTTGTCTTTGTTTTGGTTCACTTAAATTTGCTCTACAATATTCAAGATAAATCATACAAAAAATTACAATGCATGGTTCATTTGAATCGAAATAATTACTTCCGGGTGGAAAGTTTGTCGGATTCTTGAATAAAGCATCTTAGAATAACATTTTACAATGAAATCAACAAAAACGGAAGACCAGCGTCATGTGCTCTAGTAGCACCTGGCATTATCACGGGCTCCTCAAACCTACACCCACTTTTTTTAATGAAAACTAATATTTAACCATCAATACTACCCCCTCTATTATGCCACCCTCGCGCCATCTCCAGATAATCTTCTGGGAGCCCAATTGGTCACCACGTGTACCATTGGCTGAGTATACCTGTGCCGAGCGCCTGCAGAGCCGTCACGGTCTCGCAGTAGTGCAGCGGCGACGTGACCTCCTCCTGGGCGTCGGGCTTCTGCACGCAGTCGATGGAGCCGTCAGCTGTCGCCAACAGGACCTGCCAAATATTGATTCATGTACTAGTTGCTGACACGGCTCTGCCCCGGTATGCCACTGAATAGTCCAGTCAATGAACTGACAATGACAATTTAGGAAATAATTTAGAATAGCTTATTTTTTATATATTATCATTATTATCAACTAAATAGGTACCTAGCGACAGAATCCGACAAAACTTCAGACATCAAAAAAGTGATAAATGAACTAGCTTCTGAAAAGTCAGAAATAATATTAATAATTATGTTTGTCTTTGTTTTGGTTCACTTAAATTTGCTCTACAATATTCAAGATAAATCATACAAAAAATTACAATGCATGGTTCATTTGAATCGAAATAATTACTTCCGGGTGGAAAGTTTGTCGGATTCTTGAATAAAGCATCTTAGAATAACATTTTACAATGAAATCAACAAAAACGGAAGACCAGCGTCATGTGCTCTAGTAGCACCTGGCATTATGCTGAGTGTTCACCTTTTTCATTATAGATTAGTACTTAGTTTCCATTTAGCTCATAAGTTCTGCTGTGTTACTGTACTTATACTGAAATAAATTATATTCTATTCTATTCTAAAAAAACGCTATTATAAATTAATGTTTTTCAAAAGCGTATTTTTCCTGGAGTAGAACGCAAGCGAAGTTGAGGGGTAAAGTAAGGTCTATGTCCATTTCATTAGAAACAGCAGGCAATGATTGTAATAAAGTAGCAATGGCCAGACAAACATGGAAGAAAATGCTAGAATACCTAGTAAGAATAGAAAACGGCGATTCGGAAATGTATGTTTAAAAGAAAACATGCAAACATGATTTATGCTAAATATTAAGGGGCTACCCAATATTTTCATAGATTTTTGACAAGTTTTTAATCGTAGGGGAGAGTGGGTAACAGTGGATACACTTTTGTTTGAAGCCCAATATTTCTGGAGTTAAGTACAATTTAGTCCTAGCATTTGAATCCATCGGTTTGTAACACTACCAGGGTATACAAAAAACAGATGACAAACATTCCAACAGCCATAGATTTTAGTCAAAAGATTTTTTTTTTATAAATGGGAAATTATCCATTGTGACCCATGCATGGGTTACATTGGATAAGCCCTTGGGGTACAGTGGACCTCATGGGTCACAGTGATTTTTTGCAGGATTTATTAAGAAAAACTCAATTAAAAAATATTATTTATTTATCATTTTGTTTCATAAGACCACGTTTAGTAATTAACAGTAGAACAGTGTCTGAAACTACATCTAATCAACAATAATTATATCACCTCTGAGATCAAGAATTACGTAATGTTTCAAAACATTTGAACCATGGTATAACAAAAATATTAGGTATTTATTAAGGTAATTCAGTCTCATAATTACTAATAGTAAGTATTAATAGAACGGAGTGTCCAAAACTATAACTACTCAATGACAATTACGTTAACTTGGAGATCAAAGACTGTAAACATACAAACGCACTTTGTACGCTAACATATAACTATCAGCCATCTTTATATTACACTTAAATAATTATACTTAAATATCACAACAAAGTCATGCAACAAAAAAATTAAAACAAAAAAAAAGTAAAGAAACGTAATGTAAAGAACAAATATACGGGGCACAGTGGATACTTATCCATTGTAACCCAAGTTAAAATTATCCATTGTGACCCAACCACCGTTGCCGAAATCAAAAATTCGGAATAAATATACACTCTTGTTATGAGCAAAATAATAGCATTTTAGGCTAACCGAAACACTGCACAACACTAAATAATCCACAAACACACAAAACCCTCAAAGAATTTGACACTACACACTTTTTAAAAACACGTAATTATTTTATTTGTTACTTACTCTGGCGGTACGCTGCCGGCGCGTGAACTCCCGGCGTGCGAGCGTGGCAGCCACTGGCGCGGCGTGGGGGGAACACTCGCGGCGAACGTTTGACAAGAGTACAAGTGTTTGTGTGCGTAAATACACGGACAGCGGCATTTTAGTCACCGTGCCCCGTTAGTCACTGTTACCCACTCTCCCCTATCTCCTACTTTAGCACTACAGATAGAATTATAAATCAAACGGCTATCGGCTATACAATATAAAGACTATGTAGTTAAATCGTAAAGTATAAAAAATGTCTAAGCAGCAATTTTGTCCAGGTTCTATAATGACCTGATGAATGATCACCTCCATAGTACTTCAAAGTAGAGTACTTAGTTTAGAAGATATTTGTGATTTTCGACTTTACCCCTTGTTCTAATTTACCCCAAAGCACCTTACCTATACTCATTTCATCATACAACGTAGTCGTTTAGCAATTATGACGTTTCATCCACTTGCTCATTTTGTAACTAAGACATTAAAACAAACAAGATGTTTTGATTACATAGTCCTTATTGTATTAAGGAAACATTACCTTATACAATATTGAGTCATTCTACCTACTTGTGCATTTAACGCTTTGGGCTTAAAACCACTAAACATCTTAATACCTTATTCACTAATACCCCTAATTTTCAAATTACAATACAATACAAATACTCTTTATTGCACACCTCACACAAACAAAGCAGTTAAAAAGAGAAACAATACAATAACATGTAGGTAGAGGTAGACAACAGGCGGTCTTATCGCTGAAGAGCGATCTCTTCCAGACAACCTTTGGGTATCGGAGAAAGAGATAAAACTAGATTATGTAGTAGGTGGTGCAGAGATTATAATAAGCCAAAAATCAAAATAATTATATCAATACACGTACATAAATAGCTCTATATATAAACATACATACACAATCATACATATATACAAATAACACAAATAAAAATATATAAATATAATACATAAACAGTCAGCCAATAATAATAATAGTAAGACAATCAGGGTTAGGGGAGAGACAAATAATGTTCTTTAAGAAGAGATTTGAAGGTACCGATAGATTTAGCTTGTCTTATATTACTCCAGGAAAAATACGGTTTTAAAAAACATTAATTTATAATAGCGTTTTTTTTGTTGATTTCATTTGAAAATGTTATTCTAAGATGATTTAGTTAAGAATCCGACAAACTTTCCAACCGGAAGTAATTATGTAGATTTAAATGAAGCATGCATTATCTTTTTTTGTACAATTTATCTTGAATATTATGGAGCAAATGTTAATGAACCAAAATAAAGACAAAAACATTTATTAATATTTTTACTGACTTTTTAGAAGCCAGTTAACTTATCATTTTTTCGATGTCTGAAATTTTGTCGGATTTTGTCGCTGGGTAACTATTTAATTGATAATATATCCGTTATACATAAAAAATAAGCTATTATAAATTATTTCCAAAATTGTCATTTTTTCCATACAAGTTGTCAGTTCATTGCCTGGACTATATCAAGAGGGAGAGAGTTCCACAGTCGAATAGCCTTAAAAATTACCATGGGCTCATGCTACCTAAAATTTCAAATTGTCTCATTCTTAAAATGGACGAAATTCATTATGACTTTGACCTAAAACGTCATATTCTCTGAATACCTAAAAATTGAAATGCACAATTCCTGCAAATACCGAATCATAGAAATGACAAAATATTAAAATAACTCAAACTGAAAACACCTAAATGGCAAAATGCCTAATTAAATTCTGTACCGTTATTCGAAACCTTACATTATAATGAGAGCAGCGCTCGTTTTCGTGCCGGAGGCGGTCATACCTATATCTATTTACCTTAAAACACTGAACCTTTTTAATTGTTGGCAACACCAGGCAGTCTATCTAGGCTAGTCTTTATATATGTTCTAAGTTTCATATTCCCTCATTGGCGTCTTGATTTTCGCTTGGAGCGGTCATACTTGGTGAGTACTTTTTGAATTTTCAAATAATTAGATAGAGAACTATTTTTTCTTCCTTGGTGACTTATCTAAACTATCCGAACGTGTTCTTTTAAAGCGTTACAATGGGAGATCAAGAATCGGACACCGAACTACTCTCAAATAAACGGAAAGTTCCGAATGAAAATTCTGTTGGGAGCAGTAAGCGCACACGTTACGAAGGGGTTTTAAGTAACTTAGCACTACAGGTCGCAAATATTCAAAATTTCCTGTCGAGTCGCTTTCCACCAACAGAAATCCCACCGTCACCAAGACAATACGTTTGCTAATTCTTAATTAAAATTTCATACTAACGCGTCTACTGGGGACTGTCGGTGTAAACCGGATTTAATCCATTGATGGACACAGGTCGCTATTCTATCGTCTGTGGCTCAGTGTTCGTCAATGCATTAACATTGCACAATGGCCGCTGGGTGTTACAAAGATCGATTGATTACTCGACGGCACAAATCTGGTCTTACCCCACATTTACACGAGCGATTTTTCAACACGTTAAATATAATACGTAGGTATATATAAAAAAATATGTATAATGTCTCTCTCCGTAGTATTATGGAAAACATCTTACAGTTCTGATCATAGTTATAATTATAATAGTACATTGTGACACAAGTGAGCTATATTGAAAATTACATCAGAGGCGGAATTGTTCACGCGAGCCGCAGGTGAGCGTGATATGACAGCCAAGGATGTAATTATCAAAGCTCACGCGTATGACGTTCTTCAACACATTTGCGACGAAAAAATCCTTTTCTCAAACATGCTCGGAAATGTACGCGTTAATATCACGAAAATGAAGACGTGAAGTTTCTTGTTTATGGCTCCCTACATTACTTCTTGGCCTTAGGCCAAGAAGTAATGTATGAAAACCCTAAGTAAAACCATTATTGTCCGCTACTCTAACTTTTTAAATTTGCTTACTAATATTAAACTGACAAAGGAAAATTTACATACTGCCAACCACCACTAGACACTGTAAGCATACTTGCTTCATAAAAAAAATAAAAAAAATCTATGGTACTATACTTTATGTGCGGTGGTTAAACATGGTGCTCGAACGGCTTGTTCAAATGGCATGTTTAAAAAATAAAAAAGACGCAAATTACCTATTATTTAATTGATTACTTAGTATTTATTTTAATTTTAATATTTCCTCACATCGTTTGAGAAAAGTACTATACAATCCTCGGCCGGAACAGGGATTGCTGGACTCGTTGTATTCGGCCTCGTCTACGACTCGGCCGTCTACCCCAATCTCGTCCAGCAATCCCTTACTTCACGGCCTCTGCAGTAATCTACTATTTCATAAGATGATTTAGATTTAGATTTCTTTATTTCATAAAATAAATTTACATTATAAGTTAACTTAAAGCTAATTTACACGAATTTATTTAATGATCGTCAAATAATGAATATTAATTGAATGAAACGTCACAGGTACAATACAACATTATTTATTATGGACATGTAATACAAAATGATTATTGATAGTCAAAATAAATATTGATATTAATATCTCGTAAATTGAATAAAAAATATGATATATAATGAAAATTGTATAGGCTCTGAAGTTATTTTTTTAGTTATTGATGACAACAGGGTTTCACTCACATATTGTACAGTCAGCCAAGAAAGTGGTCTACCACTTTTCGACTCTATTGCAAGCTAAATAAGGTCCAAAAGTGGTAGACCACTTTCTTTGCTGATGGTACATCTCCTAGAAATTCCAGTGACATGCCAAAAAGGATTTCATTTGTTTAGTCGAGCAAGAATCCATTGGCCGAGAATTCACCTTGCTGCAAGGTGCCAACGCGTCTTAATCGGGATATAACCATAAAACACGAGTGTCTCAATGTTATAAAACACGCGTGTTTAATACCCAGGATTATGAGCCTAAGAGCGACGTAATAAGAGGCACGTTACGAGCAAATGTGTTGAAAATATATATTTCAAGCGACATTCACCGTTCACCAAACACTTGTCGGAAAATTATACATAATACAAATTTAATCATATTTTGATTTTGATTGCATAGATTATTAAATCAATAAAATAAGTACAAAGTAAATAAATATTCATAATTGCTAGTAATAAAAAGAAAAAAGTTATTTGTTTAGCAGACACCTCTACAGACGGCTTCGTTATATTTGACGCGCGTTGAAAAAACGCTCTTGTGAGCGTCTTTTATAATAACCCTTCTATGCAAACGTGTAAAAAACCTCTAAATAATAGCTAAGATAGAGATAATAGAGCTTGTATTGTAAAGCCAAAACATTAGCCACAGCGGTCATAAATATATTTCAAACGGTCGATTTCATCGGCAAGTCCCTATTTCTACAATTACATTGGTTATGCTGCTATTTCCTTACCAGCGTACTGCCATACAAACTACCTTGTGATGGTCGTCGCTTGGGGCGAGCCATACATATCCTTCCGCCTGAAGGGCGAAGTGAAGGTTTCCAGGCTAACTCAGGGGTAGAAGGGATGTCCACTAGGGTAAATGGAAAACACTGATTGACTTGGTAACAAATATGGGTCTTTTATGCCCTTTATTAAAATAGACTGAGCTTAAGATTAGGCGCGAGGTAGGTGGCTTATGCACCAGTAAAATAAGGGCCCCGTAGGGCGCTTCGTGGACGTGGTCGCGGATAGCTTGTCAGAGGTTCTACGGTGGAGTCTCAGCCGCACGTACTCGGTACGCCCAGGCCGCGCCTGCTGAGCTCCCTATTCTAAGTCCTGTCAGGCACGCACTCGGTAAGCCCAGGCCGCGCCCTTCAGGGATTCCCCGGTGGAGTCTCAGCCGCACGTACTCGGTACGCCCAGGCCGCGCCTGCTGAGCTCCCTACTCTAAGCCCTTCAAGGGTTCCCCGGTGGAGTCTCAGCCGCACGTACTCGGTACGCCCAGGCCGCGCCTGCTGAGCTCCCTATTCTAAGTCCTGTCAGGCACGCACTCGGTAAGCCCAGGCCGCGCCCTTCAGGGATTCCCCGGTGGAGTCTCAGCCGCACGTACTCGGTACGCCCAGGCCGCGCCTGCTGAGCTCCCTATTCTAAGTCCTGTCAGGCACGCACTCGGTAAGCCCAGGCCGCGCCCTTCAGGGGTTCCCCGGTGGAGTCTCAGCCGCACGCACTCGGTATGCCCAGGCCGCGCCTGCTGAGAACTCCCTAAGTCCCTAAATCCCTAAATACCTAGGCACGCACTCGGTAAGCCCAGGCCGCGCTCTAGGTATAGTCGACCCTTGCGACCGCCTCGGGACCGCGGCAAAGACCGACTGGCTGTGTCGTTTTTTTTTTTTTTTTTTTTTTTTGAACCTGACTGTGGCTATAATAGGACGGACCCAATATAGCGGTCGAATTGCATGGTTGGAGGGTAGCCTGGGGAAAATCCAGGGGGAGCCTCCGGCACGACCACGCGGGAAAGTTTATGCACTGGAATACTCTACGAGTTTGCGCTCCAGTGAGATTGGTTGAACGGTATCAACCGAAGCTGGGCTAGTGGTGTCGAACTACTGGGAGTTTTATCGCTGGTTCGCTAAAAACCTAGCCTAGCTGAGAAGAGTCCAGCAAGAAACTCAGCTAGGCCCGACCTGGGTCGGACTGACTCTACCCGGTATCCGGCGGTACCGGGACGAATAGGGACTGTATGTGTCTGTGTTGTCGCGATCTCGCGGTGGACGTCCCCGCCGGCGGGAACGCCGAAGTGTACGCGATGTGATGGACGCCGAAAGCGCAGCGTTCCACCTTTCGATGGACGCTGTGATTTCGTCGTCCGGGTCCGTGAGTGTGTGCCTAGGACGCCGGACCGTGCGGCCCCTAATCATTGAGCGCCGAGTAACGACTGAGGGGGGAGGGATGGGAGCGTAATCAGCAGCCTTCCTAACTAACGGATTCCTATGGTGGGGAGCGTTGTCAAAATAACGTCTGGCAGCCTGCTTAAAGAAACCATACATGGTGCTAATCCCCATGTCGTGGTGCAGGCTGAGGTTCGATTGGTACCACGGGGCACCAGTCGCCCTACGGAGGAAGCGATTTTGAATGACCTGAAGCGGCTTGAGCGATGACATAGGCACGTGAGCAAATACTACACTTGCATATGTCATGATTGGACGAATACAAGTCTTGTAGAGTGTCAGCTTATTTCTAAGTGACATTTTACTAAACTTGTTGATCATCGGCCCAAGCCTTCCTAGAACGAACAACGCGCGGTTGCGTACCCTACGGATGTGGCTACGGAAGGTCAGTTTCCTGTCGAGGGTCACTCCAAGATATTTGGCCTCATTGACCCAGGGGATGGGTCGGTCAAACATCTGGATCGGGGCCACCCGCCTTTCTGTGCTAATGCAGTCAGACGGGTGGAAGACTATTGCAGTGCTTTTTTCCGGGTTGACTTCGATACGCCAAAGATTAAACCAACGGCCTAGGTCGGTGGTTGCCTCTTGGAGGTATCGCCGGATAGTAGCGTACTTACAATGGGTCGTAAAGAGCGCGGTGTCGTCCGCAAACAACCCCAGATGCACCTTAGGGTGCCTGGGAATGTCGTTCGTGAACAACGAGTAGAGAGTGGGAGAGAGCACGGAGCCTTGCGGGACTCCGGCCCGGAAGGGGTGTGGGTCCGAGAACGTTCCCTCCAGTCGGTATCGAAAGCTTCGATCACTGAGAAAATCTCGTATGGTGAGTACGAGTCTGTCCGGTATACCGAGCTGGTATAACTTGTATACCAGTCCGTTATGCCAGACCTTATCGAAGGCTTTCGCTACGTCGAGAAAGATCGCACCGGTCTTGAGCCCCTGGAATCGAGAGAAACCGTCCAACACATGCTCCGTGACGCGGTGCACCTGTTGGACGCATGAGTGTCCGGATCTAAAGCCGAACTGCTCATCGATGAGGAGGTTATTCTCAGCCGTAAATCTGAGAATTCTCGTGAGTAGGATCCGCTCATATAGCTTTCCAAGGGAGCTAAGTAAGCTGATCGGCCTATAAGAGGCAGGCGAGGTCCGGGGTTTACCGGGCTTCGCTATCCCTATGACCGTTGCACATTTCCACGCGGCTGGAAAGTGAGCATGGCAGCGCGGCATTGAAGATGCCAACCAAAAGGAGGAGAAGGGTTTCGGGGAGAAGTCTCAGGATGCGATTGGATAAACCATCCGCACCCGGAGCCTTCCTAATACGGAGACGCCTGACATGGTCACTGACTTCCTTAACCGACACCGGTAAAATGGGTGAAGTTACGGGGAGACGCGATCTCCTGTCCACCTCGGAATCGACCCTGCTAATATGGGCTTCGTCGGTGTGGAGGAGATTGGGCGAACATTGGGACTCTAGGCTACTCGCAAGGCATTCGGCTTTCTCACTGTCCTCGAACGCGGGGGTTGAGTGATCCGGTCGATCCAAGGGAGGGATGGTCCAACAGGCATCGGATTTGAGAGATCTCGCTAGTTTCCAGTAAGCCAGATGACTAGGCGTTATCTCCCCCATCAGATCCCTGAACGAGTTCTCCCGAAATTCGGCAATTCTCTGTTTAGACTCGTTAGACAAGTCTCTCAGGATTTGTCGATTTTCGGCAGAAGGGTGATTTGAGTAGGTGCGGATGGCGCGATTTTTCCTTGTCACTAACTCTCTCAGTTCCCTAGGTAGGGGTCGGTTTTGGATGTCCTCCGCCGACACCTCCCTTGAGGCCTCGCTTCGTACAGCGTTGAGGTAGTTGGTGAAAGAATCGATCGCTTGGTCTGTCTGTTCGGTTGTAGTTATATTGTCTGGGATGTCTCTAAGCAGGGGGGGATCCGTCTGTAAGAGACCTGACTGCACCTTATCCCAGTCCACGATTGTCCTGGTTCGGGGAGTACTATTGGGGTGAGGACCTAGTCTCAAAAGGACTGGCCTATGGTCCGAGTCTAGTTCGTGTAACACTTCTATAGAACGCAGAGTTAACGCTACGTTCTTTAGTAGTGCTATGTCGAGTATGTCAGATCGGTGATCTACGTTATGAGGGAAGTGAGTCGGTTCTAAGGGAGCGAGGAGATCGAAAGGGAGGCTATCGATCAAAAGGTGATGAAGCCGATTGCCGTTGGGATTGGTTGCTACGCAACCCCAGCTAATATGCTTACTATTTAGGTCCCCGGCCACGATGACCGAAGGGCCTAGGGAGGCTAAAGAGTTGAGGTCAGTCAAAAGTAAGTCTCGTTGAGGTGAAAGGTAGGTTGAAGCAATCGATATCGGGGGGTGACCCTCCATCGAGATGCGACAGACCGACACTTCCATATTAGTCAGGGGCGGGGGATTGAGTCTTATGCAATGTAAGTTACGTTTGTAGAAAATGAGCGTGCCCCCGAATGGCCTACCATCTTGCCTATCATCTCTGATCTGAACGTATCCAGGGACGCGAAAAGCTCTAATGCTGGGACGATAAAAGGTCTCTTGGACCAGGAGTAAATCTACTGAGTGATCGCGAAGGAAGTTCATCACCTCGTCCTTCATACCTCTCAGTCCATTGGCATTGTAAATGCCAATGGTAATCGAAGCAGGTTTAAGCTTCTGGGACGTACTATCCATACTAGTAGGCACCGTGAACCTGGCTGCCGCTTGGTGCGGCGAGATACTGTGTCGCTGTTGCGAATATGCGGGCAGTCAGGCCGCTCGCCACCTCCGGTGGGAGTACCTGAATTACTGGCTGTGTCGCTGCGCGCGCTGCCTTTTATACGGTCGGCCGGCGCCTGTGTGTGCGTGTGACGCGATGCGGCCGGCTCCATGTGTTCGTGTAGCGCGGTGTAGCCGGACCGTGGCTTAGCGTGCTGCGGTCGGCTCCGGTGCATGCGGGCGGCGGTGTAGCCGGACGGCGTCTTGGTGCTGGTGCGTTTCATGCGGCGCGCGCTGCGGCCCGTGTTGCGAGGTTGAACCGTCGCATTGCCTCCCCCCACCAGGAGATTTTTGCCTAGGGGGAAAAATCACCGAAAATAAAAGATATTACGGGTTTCTTCGGTGGCGGCGCGATGCGCTTTCTCTCTGGGTCTATACTTATAGTTTCCCTCTAATTCTTGGAACCCATGACTAACGTAATAAGAATAAGTCAGAAAAAATAATAATAATAAAAATCAAAACTACAAGTATGTAGTGTTAGTTTGCGGTTAATATCTAGTAAGTATTACTTTTGGTTGTAGATACATCTTATTGAATGTAATCTACCTATTTGTCCATTACAACAGAGTGCATTCCTAAGCTGGCGTAAAATGTGACTTGTTATTGTACCTACCGCGTTCCGATCTACTGATGTAGGGTAATTATCTAACTATAAGAATAGGTTTGCCTTTTCCTGGGCGTGTTAAAACGTTTAAATGAACGCATTAGCTCAGTAAGCTGGTTATGTATTATGTTTTTACTGTCTAAGACTTACATGTGCACCGGATGAGTATGTACTTTTCTTGTTGTTACTAAAGGAATGCTCAAGAAAATACACGGACGATGACTACGCCGCGATGGGCAACTATTTCCTTTCGTATTCATATATTCTTTATCTATGTATAAATGTGTAAAGTTAACCTCACGTTTCCTTCAACGTTCCAAAATATCTGTATACCTATGTATCTATATCAACGGTTCGTTAGCGCCCTGCCGTTAACGATTATTATAAAATAAGGAAGAAATAATAATAAGAACAAAAAAAACCTTTTACTAATTGTAAATAACCACCATAGAAAAAAAACTTAACTATTTGTCTTTAGGCCGGCGGGCCCTGTTTCGTTGGAGGGAGGCGCACTAGCCCCCTCTTCTGCCCGCCGTTCCGCCTCTTTCCGGTCCGCTTTCGCCGGTGTGGTCCCCGTGGTTGGGGTGGGCCGGTGTCCGCTCCTGGCTCGCCTGTCTCTTCCAGGAACGCCAGGTACCCCTGCTGTTTCTCCGCGGGCGTTGCGGGCGGTGCAACGGGTGTTGGAGGACTCTTCGGTGTCAGCGGCGGCGGGGGTGTCGGAGGTGTCGTTGGTGTCAGCGGCGGCGGGGGTGTTGGAGGTGTTGACTTCGGCCCTGGCCGCCACGTAACTTCACCCTCGTGGTACAGTCCGCCCGGTGCCATTATGCGGAGTGTTGCCCCCGTACCGGCCATTATGGAGCCGTCCCGCTTGTATGGTCTCCTTATTGGTGCGCCCTGGCGCGACATGACTTTCGCCCACTTTGTCACCACCGGCCTTGGCCTGGTCGCCCTCCTTTCCCATGGGAACATCTTTCGCTTTTGTGGGTGTCTGCTCCCGCGGGCGCCTTATATAGGCCGGTTTTCCTTTATTTTCCATGTTTCGGGTAGTTCTTTCCTCGTTCTGAAGTACAACGTGAGCCGGCGGCCGGCCGGTGCGTTAGATTAGTGAAAACTAACAATATGTAATTCATATTGTTACGTCTAAACTGTAAATTCCTAGTATTATTAAGTAAGTTAATATCTCAAATTCTTATTAATTCTTTTTCGTATTCCCAATTATTTTACGGGTTAAATTAATCTAAAATAATAAAATGTCCTTCCCTGGGGACTCAAACTATCTCGTTATAGCTCTAAATTAGATCTTCTGTAAACGCTATTAAGGTTCAGTCTTGCAGTACCCACTAAACTAAGGATATGGGAGAACTCGTGTTATATGAAACAGTGTCTTTTTACATTACTAATAGTGTGAGATTGAATATAATCATGGTCGTTTGGAGATGGAAGGCATTATTATTGTGTATAGGCCTTTAAATCTTTTATGTGTGTTGTTATGGTCCGCCGGTTCCGGTTTTTATCTTGAAGTCTAAATACAACCGGTGACTTTTTCTCAATTATGTTGTACGGTCCTATATACTTTGGTGCTAATTTTGCGCAAAAGTTTTTGCTCGCGTTTGATAATACCTGGTTTTTTTTAATACCAGGTCTCCGACTTCCGGTTCCCACCGTTGCCTGTGTTTATCGTAGTTTCGTTTCTGGATTTCGGACGCTTTCTTCTGGTGAGCGCGAACTAAGGAGTATATCTGTTGCAGTTTTCCTTTCTCTTTTAGCTGGGGAGTTGGGAATATATTTGCGTCCTGTGGGTTCCTTAGTTCTCTGCCGTAAAGTAGGAAAGCCGGTGTAAATTTTGTCGACTCGTGTTCGGATGTGTTAATAGCGAAGTTAAATTCTGGTAGGTATCTATCCCATTGTTTATGGTTCTCGTTTATAAATGTCGCTATCATTGTTTCCACACTGTTAAAACACTGAACCTTTTTAATTGTTGGCAACACCAGGCAGTCTATCTAGGCTAGTCTTTATATATGTTCTAAGTTTCATATTCCCTCATTGGCGTCTTGATTTTCGCTTGGAGCGGTCATACTTGGTGAGTACTTTTTGAATTTTCAAATAATTAGATAGAGAACTATTTTTTCTTCCTTGGTGACTTATCTAAACTATCCGAACGTGTTCTTTTAAAGCGTTACAATGGGAGATCAAGAATCGGACACCGAACTACTCTCAAATAAACGGAAAGTTCCGAATGAAAATTCTGTTGGGAGCAGTAAGCGCACACGTTACGAAGGGGTTTTAAGTAACTTAGCACTACAGGTCGCAAATATTCAAAATTTCCTGTCGAGTCGCTTTCCACCAACAGAAATCCCACCGTCACCAAGACAATACGTTTGCTAATTCTTAATTAAAATTTCATACTAACGCGTCTACTGGGGACTGTCGGTGTAAACCGGATTTAATCCATTGATGGACACAGGTCGCTATTCTATCGTCTGTGGCTCAGTGTTCGTCAATGCATTAACATTGCACAATGGCCGCTGGGTGTTACAAAGATCGATTGATTACTCGACGGCACAAATCTGGTCTTACCCCACATTTACACGAGCGATTTTTCAACACGTTAAATATAATACGTAGGTATATATAAAAAAATATGTATAATGTCTCTCTCCGTAGTATTATGGAAAACATCTTACAGTTCTGATCATAGTTATAATTATAATAGTACATTGTGACACAAGTGAGCTATATTGAAAATTACATCAGAGGCGGAATTGTTCACGCGAGCCGCAGGTGAGCGTGATATGACAGCCAAGGATGTAATTATCAAAGCTCACGCGTATGACGTTCTTCAACACATTTGCGACGAAAAAATCCTTTTCTCAAACATGCTCGGAAATGTACGCGTTAATATCACGAAAATGAAGACGTGAAGTTTCTTGTTTATGGCTCCCTACATTACTTCTTGGCCTTAGGCCAAGAAGTAATGTATGAAAACCCTAAGTAAAACCATTATTGTCCGCTACTCTAACTTTTTAAATTTGCTTACTAATATTAAACTGACAAAGGAAAATTTACATACTGCCAACCACCACTAGACACTGTAAGCATACTTGCTTCATAAAAAAAATAAAAAAAATCTATGGTACTATACTTTATGTGCGGTGGTTAAACATGGTGCTCGAACGGCTTGTTCAAATGGCATGTTTAAAAAATAAAAAAGACGCAAATTACCTATTATTTAATTGATTACTTAGTATTTATTTTAATTTTAATATTTCCTCACATCGTTTGAGAAAAGTACTATACAATCCTCGGCCGGAACAGGGATTGCTGGACTCGTTGTATTCGGCCTCGTCTACGACTCGGCCGTCTACCCCAATCTCGTCCAGCAATCCCTTACTTCACGGCCTCTGCAGTAATCTACTATTTCATAAGATGATTTAGATTTAGATTTCTTTATTTCATAAAATAAATTTACATTATAAGTTAACTTAAAGCTAATTTACACGAATTTATTTAATGATCGTCAAATAATGAATATTAATTGAATGAAACGTCACAGGTACAATACAACATTATTTATTATGGACATGTAATACAAAATGATTATTGATAGTCAAAATAAATATTGATATTAATATCTCGTAAATTGAATAAAAAATATGATATATAATGAAAATTGTATAGGCTCTGAAGTTATTTTTTTAGTTATTGATGACAACAGGGTTTCACTCACATATTGTACAGTCAGCCAAGAAAGTGGTCTACCACTTTTCGACTCTATTGCAAGCTAAATAAGGTCCAAAAGTGGTAGACCACTTTCTTTGCTGATGGTACATCTCCTAGAAATTCCAGTGACATGCCAAAAAGGATTTCATTTGTTTAGTCGAGCAAGAATCCATTGGCCGAGAATTCACCTTGCTGCAAGGTGCCAACGCGTCTTAATCGGGATATAACCATAAAACACGAGTGTCTCAATGTTATAAAACACGCGTGTTTAATACCCAGGATTATGAGCCTAAGAGCGACGTAATAAGAGGCACGTTACGAGCAAATGTGTTGAAAATATATATTTCAAGCGACATTCACCGTTCACCAAACACTTGTCGGAAAATTATACATAATACAAATTTAATCATATTTTGATTTTGATTGCATAGATTATTAAATCAATAAAATAAGTACAAAGTAAATAAATATTCATAATTGCTAGTAATAAAAAGAAAAAAGTTATTTGTTTAGCAGACACCTCTACAGACGGCTTCGTTATATTTGACGCGCGTTGAAAAAACGCTCTTGTGAGCGTCTTTTATAATAACCCTTCTATGCAAACGTGTAAAAAACCTCTAAATAATAGCTAAGATAGAGATAATAGAGCTTGTATTGTAAAGCCAAAACATTAGCCACAGCGGTCATAAATATATTTCAAACGGTCGATTTCATCGGCAAGTCCCTATTTCTACAATTACATTGGTTATGCTGCTATTTCCTTACCAGCGTACTGCCATACAAACTACCTTGTGATGGTCGTCGCTTGGGGCGAGCCATACATATCCTTCCGCCTGAAGGGCGAAGTGAAGGTTTCCAGGCTAACTCAGGGGTAGAAGGGATGTCCACTAGGGTAAATGGAAAACACTGATTGACTTGGTAACAAATATGGGTCTTTTATGCCCTTTATTAAAATAGACTGAGCTTAAGATTAGGCGCGAGGTAGGTGGCTTATGCACCAGTAAAATAAGGGCCCCGTAGGGCGCTTCGTGGACGTGGTCGCGGATAGCTTGTCAGAGGTTCTACGGTGGAGTCTCAGCCGCACGTACTCGGTACGCCCAGGCCGCGCCTGCTGAGCTCCCTATTCTAAGTCCTGTCAGGCACGCACTCGGTAAGCCCAGGCCGCGCCCTTCAGGGATTCCCCGGTGGAGTCTCAGCCGCACGTACTCGGTACGCCCAGGCCGCGCCTGCTGAGCTCCCTACTCTAAGCCCTTCAAGGGTTCCCCGGTGGAGTCTCAGCCGCACGTACTCGGTACGCCCAGGCCGCGCCTGCTGAGCTCCCTATTCTAAGTCCTGTCAGGCACGCACTCGGTAAGCCCAGGCCGCGCCCTTCAGGGATTCCCCGGTGGAGTCTCAGCCGCACGTACTCGGTACGCCCAGGCCGCGCCTGCTGAGCTCCCTATTCTAAGTCCTGTCAGGCACGCACTCGGTAAGCCCAGGCCGCGCCCTTCAGGGGTTCCCCGGTGGAGTCTCAGCCGCACGCACTCGGTATGCCCAGGCCGCGCCTGCTGAGAACTCCCTAAGTCCCTAAATCCCTAAATACCTAGGCACGCACTCGGTAAGCCCAGGCCGCGCTCTAGGTATAGTCGACCCTTGCGACCGCCTCGGGACCGCGGCAAAGACCGACTGGCTGTGTCGTTTTTTTTTTTTTTTTTTTTTTTTGAACCTGACTGTGGCTATAATAGGACGGACCCAATATAGCGGTCGAATTGCATGGTTGGAGGGTAGCCTGGGGAAAATCCAGGGGGAGCCTCCGGCACGACCACGCGGGAAAGTTTATGCACTGGAATACTCTACGAGTTTGCGCTCCAGTGAGATTGGTTGAACGGTATCAACCGAAGCTGGGCTAGTGGTGTCGAACTACTGGGAGTTTTATCGCTGGTTCGCTAAAAACCTAGCCTAGCTGAGAAGAGTCCAGCAAGAAACTCAGCTAGGCCCGACCTGGGTCGGACTGACTCTACCCGGTATCCGGCGGTACCGGGACGAATAGGGACTGTATGTGTCTGTGTTGTCGCGATCTCGCGGTGGACGTCCCCGCCGGCGGGAACGCCGAAGTGTACGCGATGTGATGGACGCCGAAAGCGCAGCGTTCCACCTTTCGATGGACGCTGTGATTTCGTCGTCCGGGTCCGTGAGTGTGTGCCTAGGACGCCGGACCGTGCGGCCCCTAATCATTGAGCGCCGAGTAACGACTGAGGGGGGAGGGATGGGAGCGTAATCAGCAGCCTTCCTAACTAACGGATTCCTATGGTGGGGAGCGTTGTCAAAATAACGTCTGGCAGCCTGCTTAAAGAAACCATACATGGTGCTAATCCCCATGTCGTGGTGCAGGCTGAGGTTCGATTGGTACCACGGGGCACCAGTCGCCCTACGGAGGAAGCGATTTTGAATGACCTGAAGCGGCTTGAGCGATGACATAGGCACGTGAGCAAATACTACACTTGCATATGTCATGATTGGACGAATACAAGTCTTGTAGAGTGTCAGCTTATTTCTAAGTGACATTTTACTAAACTTGTTGATCATCGGCCCAAGCCTTCCTAGAACGAACAACGCGCGGTTGCGTACCCTACGGATGTGGCTACGGAAGGTCAGTTTCCTGTCGAGGGTCACTCCAAGATATTTGGCCTCATTGACCCAGGGGATGGGTCGGTCAAACATCTGGATCGGGGCCACCCGCCTTTCTGTGCTAATGCAGTCAGACGGGTGGAAGACTATTGCAGTGCTTTTTTCCGGGTTGACTTCGATACGCCAAAGATTAAACCAACGGCCTAGGTCGGTGGTTGCCTCTTGGAGGTATCGCCGGATAGTAGCGTACTTACAATGGGTCGTAAAGAGCGCGGTGTCGTCCGCAAACAACCCCAGATGCACCTTAGGGTGCCTGGGAATGTCGTTCGTGAACAACGAGTAGAGAGTGGGAGAGAGCACGGAGCCTTGCGGGACTCCGGCCCGGAAGGGGTGTGGGTCCGAGAACGTTCCCTCCAGTCGGTATCGAAAGCTTCGATCACTGAGAAAATCTCGTATGGTGAGTACGAGTCTGTCCGGTATACCGAGCTGGTATAACTTGTATACCAGTCCGTTATGCCAGACCTTATCGAAGGCTTTCGCTACGTCGAGAAAGATCGCACCGGTCTTGAGCCCCTGGAATCGAGAGAAACCGTCCAACACATGCTCCGTGACGCGGTGCACCTGTTGGACGCATGAGTGTCCGGATCTAAAGCCGAACTGCTCATCGATGAGGAGGTTATTCTCAGCCGTAAATCTGAGAATTCTCGTGAGTAGGATCCGCTCATATAGCTTTCCAAGGGAGCTAAGTAAGCTGATCGGCCTATAAGAGGCAGGCGAGGTCCGGGGTTTACCGGGCTTCGCTATCCCTATGACCGTTGCACATTTCCACGCGGCTGGAAAGTGAGCATGGCAGCGCGGCATTGAAGATGCCAACCAAAAGGAGGAGAAGGGTTTCGGGGAGAAGTCTCAGGATGCGATTGGATAAACCATCCGCACCCGGAGCCTTCCTAATACGGAGACGCCTGACATGGTCACTGACTTCCTTAACCGACACCGGTAAAATGGGTGAAGTTACGGGGAGACGCGATCTCCTGTCCACCTCGGAATCGACCCTGCTAATATGGGCTTCGTCGGTGTGGAGGAGATTGGGCGAACATTGGGACTCTAGGCTACTCGCAAGGCATTCGGCTTTCTCACTGTCCTCGAACGCGGGGGTTGAGTGATCCGGTCGATCCAAGGGAGGGATGGTCCAACAGGCATCGGATTTGAGAGATCTCGCTAGTTTCCAGTAAGCCAGATGACTAGGCGTTATCTCCCCCATCAGATCCCTGAACGAGTTCTCCCGAAATTCGGCAATTCTCTGTTTAGACTCGTTAGACAAGTCTCTCAGGATTTGTCGATTTTCGGCAGAAGGGTGATTTGAGTAGGTGCGGATGGCGCGATTTTTCCTTGTCACTAACTCTCTCAGTTCCCTAGGTAGGGGTCGGTTTTGGATGTCCTCCGCCGACACCTCCCTTGAGGCCTCGCTTCGTACAGCGTTGAGGTAGTTGGTGAAAGAATCGATCGCTTGGTCTGTCTGTTCGGTTGTAGTTATATTGTCTGGGATGTCTCTAAGCAGGGGGGGATCCGTCTGTAAGAGACCTGACTGCACCTTATCCCAGTCCACGATTGTCCTGGTTCGGGGAGTACTATTGGGGTGAGGACCTAGTCTCAAAAGGACTGGCCTATGGTCCGAGTCTAGTTCGTGTAACACTTCTATAGAACGCAGAGTTAACGCTACGTTCTTTAGTAGTGCTATGTCGAGTATGTCAGATCGGTGATCTACGTTATGAGGGAAGTGAGTCGGTTCTAAGGGAGCGAGGAGATCGAAAGGGAGGCTATCGATCAAAAGGTGATGAAGCCGATTGCCGTTGGGATTGGTTGCTACGCAACCCCAGCTAATATGCTTACTATTTAGGTCCCCGGCCACGATGACCGAAGGGCCTAGGGAGGCTAAAGAGTTGAGGTCAGTCAAAAGTAAGTCTCGTTGAGGTGAAAGGTAGGTTGAAGCAATCGATATCGGGGGGTGACCCTCCATCGAGATGCGACAGACCGACACTTCCATATTAGTCAGGGGCGGGGGATTGAGTCTTATGCAATGTAAGTTACGTTTGTAGAAAATGAGCGTGCCCCCGAATGGCCTACCATCTTGCCTATCATCTCTGATCTGAACGTATCCAGGGACGCGAAAAGCTCTAATGCTGGGACGATAAAAGGTCTCTTGGACCAGGAGTAAATCTACTGAGTGATCGCGAAGGAAGTTCATCACCTCGTCCTTCATACCTCTCAGTCCATTGGCATTGTAAATGCCAATGGTAATCGAAGCAGGTTTAAGCTTCTGGGACGTACTATCCATACTAGTAGGCACCGTGAACCTGGCTGCCGCTTGGTGCGGCGAGATACTGTGTCGCTGTTGCGAATATGCGGGCAGTCAGGCCGCTCGCCACCTCCGGTGGGAGTACCTGAATTACTGGCTGTGTCGCTGCGCGCGCTGCCTTTTATACGGTCGGCCGGCGCCTGTGTGTGCGTGTGACGCGATGCGGCCGGCTCCATGTGTTCGTGTAGCGCGGTGTAGCCGGACCGTGGCTTAGCGTGCTGCGGTCGGCTCCGGTGCATGCGGGCGGCGGTGTAGCCGGACGGCGTCTTGGTGCTGGTGCGTTTCATGCGGCGCGCGCTGCGGCCCGTGTTGCGAGGTTGAACCGTCGCATTGCCTCCCCCCACCAGGAGATTTTTGCCTAGGGGGAAAAATCACCGAAAATAAAAGATATTACGGGTTTCTTCGGTGGCGGCGCGATGCGCTTTCTCTCTGGGTCTATACTTATAGTTTCCCTCTAATTCTTGGAACCCATGACTAACGTAATAAGAATAAGTCAGAAAAAATAATAATAATAAAAATCAAAACTACAAGTATGTAGTGTTAGTTTGCGGTTAATATCTAGTAAGTATTACTTTTGGTTGTAGATACATCTTATTGAATGTAATCTACCTATTTGTCCATTACAACAGAGTGCATTCCTAAGCTGGCGTAAAATGTGACTTGTTATTGTACCTACCGCGTTCCGATCTACTGATGTAGGGTAATTATCTAACTATAAGAATAGGTTTGCCTTTTCCTGGGCGTGTTAAAACGTTTAAATGAACGCATTAGCTCAGTAAGCTGGTTATGTATTATGTTTTTACTGTCTAAGACTTACATGTGCACCGGATGAGTATGTACTTTTCTTGTTGTTACTAAAGGAATGCTCAAGAAAATACACGGACGATGACTACGCCGCGATGGGCAACTATTTCCTTTCGTATTCATATATTCTTTATCTATGTATAAATGTGTAAAGTTAACCTCACGTTTCCTTCAACGTTCCAAAATATCTGTATACCTATGTATCTATATCAACGGTTCGTTAGCGCCCTGCCGTTAACGATTATTATAAAATAAGGAAGAAATAATAATAAGAACAAAAAAAACCTTTTACTAATTGTAAATAACCACCATAGAAAAAAAACTTAACTATTTGTCTTTAGGCCGGCGGGCCCTGTTTCGTTGGAGGGAGGCGCACTAGCCCCCTCTTCTGCCCGCCGTTCCGCCTCTTTCCGGTCCGCTTTCGCCGGTGTGGTCCCCGTGGTTGGGGTGGGCCGGTGTCCGCTCCTGGCTCGCCTGTCTCTTCCAGGAACGCCAGGTACCCCTGCTGTTTCTCCGCGGGCGTTGCGGGCGGTGCAACGGGTGTTGGAGGACTCTTCGGTGTCAGCGGCGGCGGGGGTGTCGGAGGTGTCGTTGGTGTCAGCGGCGGCGGGGGTGTTGGAGGTGTTGACTTCGGCCCTGGCCGCCACGTAACTTCACCCTCGTGGTACAGTCCGCCCGGTGCCATTATGCGGAGTGTTGCCCCCGTACCGGCCATTATGGAGCCGTCCCGCTTGTATGGTCTCCTTATTGGTGCGCCCTGGCGCGACATGACTTTCGCCCACTTTGTCACCACCGGCCTTGGCCTGGTCGCCCTCCTTTCCCATGGGAACATCTTTCGCTTTTGTGGGTGTCTGCTCCCGCGGGCGCCTTATATAGGCCGGTTTTCCTTTATTTTCCATGTTTCGGGTAGTTCTTTCCTCGTTCTGAAGTACAACGTGAGCCGGCGGCCGGCCGGTGCGTTAGATTAGTGAAAACTAACAATATGTAATTCATATTGTTACGTCTAAACTGTAAATTCCTAGTATTATTAAGTAAGTTAATATCTCAAATTCTTATTAATTCTTTTTCGTATTCCCAATTATTTTACGGGTTAAATTAATCTAAAATAATAAAATGTCCTTCCCTGGGGACTCAAACTATCTCGTTATAGCTCTAAATTAGATCTTCTGTAAACGCTATTAAGGTTCAGTCTTGCAGTACCCACTAAACTAAGGATATGGGAGAACTCGTGTTATATGAAACAGTGTCTTTTTACATTACTAATAGTGTGAGATTGAATATAATCATGGTCGTTTGGAGATGGAAGGCATTATTATTGTGTATAGGCCTTTAAATCTTTTATGTGTGTTGTTATGGTCCGCCGGTTCCGGTTTTTATCTTGAAGTCTAAATACAACCGGTGACTTTTTCTCAATTATGTTGTACGGTCCTATATACTTTGGTGCTAATTTTGCGCAAAAGTTTTTGCTCGCGTTTGATAATACCTGGTTTTTTTTAATACCAGGTCTCCGACTTCCGGTTCCCACCGTTGCCTGTGTTTATCGTAGTTTCGTTTCTGGATTTCGGACGCTTTCTTCTGGTGAGCGCGAACTAAGGAGTATATCTGTTGCAGTTTTCCTTTCTCTTTTAGCTGGGGAGTTGGGAATATATTTGCGTCCTGTGGGTTCCTTAGTTCTCTGCCGTAAAGTAGGAAAGCCGGTGTAAATTTTGTCGACTCGTGTTCGGATGTGTTAATAGCGAAGTTAAATTCTGGTAGGTATCTATCCCATTGTTTATGGTTCTCGTTTATAAATGTCGCTATCATTGTTTCCAGGACTTTATTCACCTGTTCCGTTGGGTTACACTGGGGGGCGTAGGGGGGGGGTTAGCCTGTGTTCCGTGCCGTATTTTTTTAGCGTGTCGGTAAATATTTTGCTTACGAATTGTCTTCCGTTGTCGCTTAGTAGTGTTTTCGGGGATCCGTGTCGCAGGGCTATTCTTTCCTCGAATGCCCTGGCTACGGCGTTGGCGGTAGCGTTCCGCAACGGCGCTACTTCTGTCCACTTGGTGAATTTATCGTGGAACACAATTATCCATATGTACCCTTTTGACGACCGTGGTAGTGGCCCGATCAGGTCGGTGGTTACTACCTCCCATGGGGTGTCCGCGTTTTTTATATGCATTAGGCCGTATTTCTTTTGTTGTAATCCTTTGTTCCTCTGGCAGGTGTCGCATCTTTTTACGTAGTCTATTATAAATAATAAATAAATGATTTATTTAACAAAACACTTGTTAATACATGATATAGGGTATATCCATCAGACTCCAAACTAGGCTGAGCCTGTATCTTGGCAGTCTGCGGGTGCGAATAAACGAGTTTTACAATAGTGTTAAGGTAAGGTAGGTAGTTATAAATTAGAAACTAAGTTCTGTTGACATGCAGAATGTGTGTGTGTGTGTGTGTGTGCGTATATGTGTATGTGTGTGTGTGTGTATGTATGTATGTATGGGTGTATGTGTGTGAAATTCCACATCAGCATCAAAGGGTTCAGTTAGTATGCGGTATTCTGACCAGGCTCTCGGTTTCAGCATATGACAATGTTAGTAACCATTTCTTTACCATACGTCCAGCTTGAAGAGTGGAAAGCCTTTTAATGTTCTGGTAATTGCAGATGTTATTGTATACGTAGGGATGCCAAAAAGCTGGAGATTTACGAGCCAAAGCTGATTTGAGCGGTGGCAAGGGCGCTTTATATATGCGTTTGCTTACTATTTCCGCATAAAGTTGAGAATTGAGTACAGAGCTGTGAGTCCGCGAAACCGCTTTCATGATATAAAGCTGGCGCACTCTCAAAAACCCACATTCGCGGTAAAGTGTATCCGTGGGATAACGAAACGGTTTCCTCAGCATCACCTTTAAAACAGCTCTCTGTGCACGCTCCACCTGAATGATGTGGCTCTTGGCTGCACTACCCCAGATGGCGACACCGTACTGTAGAATAGATTGACATAAGGCGTGATACACTAAACGGAGTACATCAGGGGCAGCGCAGTCTCGAAGTCGCTTCACTACATAAATAAGTTTTCTTACCCTAGACGCAAGCAGGGACAAATGTTGTTTAAAGGAAAGATGTTGATCAATGAGGAGCCCTAAGTACTTTACATAGTGGCGCCTTTGAATTTCTTGACAGGCACAACCATGTAAGTGACTGAAAGATGATGCCGAAGTGTAATGCACACAGGAATGAAATTTCATAGTTTTATTTTCAGGCGGGGATGAAACTGCTGTCTTTGAGAAGGCTATGAAGTTAGTCTTACCAACATTTAGTGTCAGCAAATTTCTGCTCAGCCATGAAGCTATGCCAGCAAGCACACTCTCAGCCCGATAATAGGTTTCATCCCAAGTGTTCCCATTTACGACGACTACTGTGTCGTCTGCGTAGCAGACAAGCTTTGCATTAGGTAACTCTATGTCTAGGATATCATTAATATATAGAGTAAACAAGGTAGGTCCAAGTACGCTCCCCTGCGGTACACCAAAGCTGACAGGAAGCTGTTCACTCACGTGTTGTCCTATTTTTACCATCTGTCGTCGATCAGTTAGATAGCTGGTAAACCAATTCAGCGCAGTGCCTCTAATGCCCATGTACTCCAGCTTTCTCAGAAGTATGGTCACAGAGACCGTGTCAAAGGCCTTGGCCAAGTCTAAAAATATGCCAATGCACTTATTGCCACGGTCTAGGTGATCAGAGATTTGATTGGTGAGCAAAATTGCTGCATCCTCTGTCGACAGTCCCGCTCTAAATCCGAATTGGGTGTCTGAGATCAGATGATGGTTCTCAATGAAATTAATCAGCCTGGTGTTGACAATTTTTTCGAGGATTTTTGAGAAAACACACAGGAGGGATATTGGCCTGAAATTGCTCGGCATATCCTTGGAACCGCTTTTAAAAATAGGGGACACGGAAGCAATCTTCCAGCAATCCGGGAAGCAGCCAGTTTCGATGCTCAGATTGCAGATGTACGCGAGTGGCTCTAAAATAACAACCTTAATTTCCTTTATTAGTAAAGGTTTCACCTCGTCAGGGCCAGGGGCACTGTGTGATTTGAGTTGGGAGAGAATTCTATCCACTTCATGAATATCGGTAGGGTGTAAGTAAAACGAGTTAGTAGCCGTTTTTAGTGGTTTAAATTTAGAAGCAAGAGTAGTTTGAGTCTCTGAAATGTTTTCAAGGATCTTGTCTGCGAGCGTCTTACCAATAGTTGAGAAATACTGATTGCACTCTTTCAGTGATTCCGGTATACCCTTACTATTATTGTGGATTAATTCCTCTGCATCATTTCTCTGTACTGGGTTTTGGGCTATATCCTTAATCGATTTCCAAAGCTTACTAGGGTTATTGCTGCAGTCCATCAGTTGCTTGTTCTGGTATTCGTTTTTTAGAGTGTATAAAAGATTAGCAAAAAAATGTCTATACCTAGTATAGGTAAGTTTTAAGATTTCATTATTTGGCGATGCTCTAGCCTGTGCGTGAAGCTTATCTCTGTGCCTCATAGATCTCATTAAACCAGGTGTAATCCATGGCTTTAAATTGAATTTAGTTCTACTAACCTTCAGGAGGATTGTGTTTCTTTTTATAGCTTGTGTGATCAAATGGCTAAAGTTTGCAGCGGCCACGGCTACGTCACTCTCGCTAGTAACTGGCGACCAGTCTAAAGCTCTAAGCTCGTCTGCCACTTTCTGGTAATCAGTTTTTTGCCTATAACGGTTACGTTTCGCCGACTTTTCTATAGGGTGACCTACAAGACCCGCCATTATAATGTCGTGATCAGTAACAGAACATGGCACTACTGCGCCTACTGAGACATTGTTATATTTTATAAAAATGTGATCTAGACAAGAGTCATTACGAGTTGGTTCAGAAATTGCAGGGAATAAACCATAAGACGATAGAAGCAAAGTATATTCCGAAAGGTTGTGTGAAGATTCACTCAATAAGTCTATATTTATGTCGCCTGCTACAATGATATGTTGATTACTTTTTACTTCGTTTAAAACAACATCGAGAGAGTTAAGAAATCTATCCGTGTTTGTAAAAGATGGTGAACGATAAATACCGAAAAGTACAATTCCGTCCGATAAATTTACACAGAGACAGTTGGCATCATAGAATAATGGTTCAGTCACAGACACCTTAAGGTCGTTTCTAACATAAATAACAACGCCTCCGCTTTTATTAATAGTGTTATTTGTATTAAATGAGCGATAGCCCGCTAATTGATCAATAACAGAGCCCTCACTCAACCAACATTCTGTGAGAACTATAACCTCATACACGATATCTATTTGCTTTAAGGTCACTGTGAAAGCATCGAAGTTGCGCTGTAGGCTTCTTATATTTAATGAAAGTAATTTAAATTTGTAAATAGGGGTCAGAATATCTTTGCATTGGCCAAAAGTATTAAGTCTATGACAATCGATCGCAAAAGATTGGTCTATGCTATTATAAAGGTCAAGTGATGCCATCTTCGTAGCAGTAGGATGGACCTACTAGTTTGAAATACTGTGTAGTCATAGTGTCACTAAGCAAGAGAAAAATATTAACTTTGACCGAGCATGACTTTATTGCCGTGTGGAATCGAGTGGTTATTGTCTTGATTTTGTGTAAGTGTAATATGTTACAGTATATGTTGTAATATATAATTTGTCACACCTAGGATATTGCGTTCCTTTTCTTTCTTTTTGTTGGCCCGATATTATTCCTAATGTTGGCCAACCTATAACGCGTTGTTACATTCTCGTCGTATCTGTGCGCACCTGCCTTTGTCCGGTGTGTTTAGTCTGTGGTTCGGTGTTGCCAGGTTGTTAATTCCGATTACCCTGACCGCTGAAGGAGCGGGCATAAATAGCTTTCGTTACTAATAAACTCGACAATGCGACAGCCAAGGAGGTTTGTGTTATTTTCGTTTCAGCTGTCCAAGCCCTCGTGTGAGGAACGATACATTTTTGTCACACTTAGACTCGGCGATCATTGGCGTTCGCTCGGACGCCCGGGGAGTTGCGATTGGAAGGCTGGCAACCCGAGATTTAAGAAAAAGAAAGAAGTAAAAGAGAACGCGTGGCAAGACGCCTCGCTTATTAAAGTTAAATTGTAATTCTTCCTCTGTAAGTATTCCGCCCAATCCGGGTACAATTCTTGGAGTATCGTTTATTTTTGGCATCGTATTATATCAATTGTCGTATTCCAGCTAACCAGCCCGATTGACGTACCGGCATACTAATTGGACCGCGTGGGCCGCATCGGGCCCCCCGAGTTGTTGGGAGCCGATTGCTCCAGCGAGCTGTTTTCTCGATAACCGTAAGTGTTCTCAAGTGTCGTGAATAGCCTTGTGAGATCGTGTCCTTGTTGGAAATATTATAGCGTGATTTCGTTACAAACTTGCAGTTTGGCGCGACGGAAAGGCGTCACAGACGGACCCGAGGGCTAGTTACGCCCCGGAGTCGACATTCGTCAATATTTGACCACCAGGCGGGACGATTTTCCTCCAAAAGGTGAGTTTCATATAACCTTAGGCGTTGCTACGCACGTTGGTGCTTCGATAATCGTCCGTATCCGTCATCGTGGCGTGTTACAATCATGAAATGTGGTACCGGCGACAGTGATAACCCCCTTTATAGTAGCTTACTGATTCCCAATCACTTTACTAGACAATGAGTACCGTTTCACTGAACTATCGCGAAGCCCGGGCCTAACCTGGACTGGATTCCATGCTCGCTCCGTCCCGGACAGTCATGCTCCCCACAGCCTGTAGTGTAACCCGTATTATCATACTGGCCAATTCCAGGAGGTGTTTGGTCGGGGCCACTTCGTAGCCAGGCCGCCTAGATCAACCGAGCTAGCGCCCTGCGTCCGAGGGACATTGAGGAGCACCGCCCGGAGACCAGCTAAGCTTAATTCCTACACTTGTAAACTAGCGCAATCGACCAAAACGTCATCAACAACCCTACCCTAATTTAAGTTTGGTATTAAGACACCTATATTATAACCTCCGTTAACTTTCTTTAAATATATAAATATTTACCACAGGACTAGAGTTTCCTTTTTATTCTACCAAACGAAAACTACTAATTACATGGCGCCCGACGGGTTGATGACGTTTTGACTAGGTTTCCTCTTATTTGAAATGAAGGACATAGTCTGGTTGCTTGCGCTATAACTTCCATTGTTTGACACTATTTCATTATAATTATATTCATCTTAGCATTCAAGTCTTAGCCCTAACTATCAAAGTAAAAACTGATTTGCATGACACAAAGTGCACCTTGTGAATTTATGAGCAACTATCGAATATTAATGATTGTAACGTCTGTTTTGCCATAACAAGGCTAGGGTTCTAGTGAATAACACACCTGAATAAGTATTTCCAGGCAGTGGCATATTATTGCATAACATATGTCTCACACTACTTTGTGTTAAAGCCCTTTTAGTGTGTCATAGCATTGAGCTGGTTGGAGAGGAATTACTGAGTTTTTATTTATTTTAGTGGTACTTACATACTTCTGCTTTTTAATGTACTTTGCACTGGTTGCATGCCTGTTTTTATTGTTTACATTGTTTTAAGAGTAACCAATATTACTGTGTCACAAAGTAAGGCAGTGACACGAACTTGCTGACGCATTCCTGTGATTGGTCGATCACGCTAGTGTATCTAAAAACACGTATAAGTTTCATCACGCGTTCACTACACCCGGGACGGTTCGGAGATTAAATTGCTAATTGCATTCAAATTAAACCTTTATGATTTTATTGCTTTATCAACAATTTAAACCACAAACATAAATCCAACTTCGCAAGCACTATAACTGGGGCGATTCGGAAATTTATCCACATGCTGCATTCAAATTGCACAATTAAATTCGACTAATTTTCTACAAAGGAAAAACACGTCGTTTTGACATTGCTATTTAATATTTAATATAGCAAGGGTGGTTCAGAGGTAAATTGTCTTGTCGCATTCAAATTGCAACTCCGGTTTCGCGCTCGGGCTGATTGGTGGTCATCAGCTTGACGTTAGATTGTACCATTGCATTGAAAAATTAGTAGCACGCGAAGATGTCTTCAAGTACAGCGTTAGAGGAGCGCCCAATAGCCTTCAATCTACTAAAGAAGGATGAGCTCGAGTACGAAGTCAGGGTGCGCCAGGGGGTGCCACTACCTACAGTAATGGAACTTCGGAGCCAACTGCGGAAGCTGAACCAGGAAACCCCCACGGATGAGGTCGCGGACTACGAGGGAGATGTCGCCGACGAGCTGGATGCAATCTCGTCGAAGATGGACGACCTGCGCAGGCTGCTACAAGAGTCGACACAACCTCGCACCTCGCTAAAGGTACTCAATCGCGTACAAGCGGCTGCACACCACCTATACCATCGCCTGACTCGACTCTCACCTTCAGAGTCAGAAATGACCAGGCATTACGAGCTAAGCGAACAGCTAGACAAGTTGCTGGTGCGATTGGATAATATATTGCTCACTTTTAAAAGTGCACTGACAAAGAGCATCGCTCAGGATGTCATTCCTGCCGCTATTCCTACGTGTGCAGCGCCACATAACAATAATGCAGTACAGAAATTAAATATTAAATATGACGGCAAGACCTGCGTTAAGGCCTACCTACACAAACTGGAGCAAGTGCGTGTCTCCCGGGAGATTTCCGACTCGACTCTGTTCCGCTCGGCGTGCGAGCTCTTCACCGACGAGGCATCCTCATGGTTCGATGGCATTTGTGATCAGGTGCAGTGCTGGACGGACCTCAAGAGTGTGATGCTCCACGATTACTTGCCGGTGGACTACAACGAGCGCCTACTTTGCGAAATAAGGGCGAGGACGCAAGGATTTGACGAATCTATAGTCAATTATGTTAGTGTAATGCTCAATTACTACTCACGCCTAGAGACTCCCCTACCTGAAGCGGAAAAGTTAAGCATTTTATTGCAAAATATTAGACCGTTTTATTCAAAACAATTAGCTTTATTTGCTATAAACTCAATCACTGACCTTAAAGACCGTTGTCGCCAGCTGGAGGCAGCAACTCAACGTGCAAAACGCTTCGCTGAGCCTAATAGAGACTTGTCCAAGTCTCTTGCTCAAGACTTAGTGTATAAACCTAATTCTACAAAACCGGTATCGGCGGTACAAACCCCTATTGACTTTTGTGTACGGTGCCGAGTAGAGGGACATTCGTTGAAGGCATGTAAGGCGGCACCCAAACTAGTCTGTTATCGCTGTGGCGAGAATAACGTAACAGCACGAACGTGTCCCAAATGCAGTCCTGTACCAAGTACTTCAAAAAACGAGTGATACCGAATCAGAGTATGGCTGATCCGGTTTCAATAAAAACCAATAAAGTATATAACAGTAGAATATTCATACCAACACCTAAAATTAATAAACAAAGATTTTCAATACACAAAACCCATACATTTTTACCCGATACTGACAACAACAACAACCGTCACTTTACTCCGATTACAATACCTCACAGCCTCACATCCCCTACTAACGTCCCCGCTGATACCCTGCATCCTGTCCCCATTCCAACTAACAAAGATAACACCCTCTCTTCCCCGCTTACTAACGCTTTACTCCATACAACTAATTCCACGTACTTCCCCGCCCCCGCTGATACCCTGCATCCTGTCCCCATTCCAACTAACACAGATAAAACCCTCTCTTCCCCGCTTATTAACGCTTTACGCCATACTGCTCACAAGTACAACGCTCCTCCCCTGCCTGTTTGCTCATCCCCGCCCTCCCTTCCCCTTATAAACACAATCACTACTGTGTATAATAACCGAACATACTCAAATGAAGAAACCTTAAATAAACCAGTTTACCCGGATAATCGGTTCACCGAAAATTACCAAATAGCAAATCCTTATTCAGAATCAACTACATTACCATCCACAACTACTATTTACCCAATTAACGCAGTTTACCCAAATAACCGGTTCACCGAAAATTACCAAAGTGCAAATTCGTGTTCAGAATCAAGTATAGTACCTCCAGCTACCACTATTTACCCAATTAACGCAGTTTACCCAAATAACCGGTACACCGAAAATTGCCAAATTGCGAATGTTTATTCAGAATCATCAACGATACTTCCCGCTACCATTATTTACCCAATTAACGAGGTTAACCCAAATAACCGGTTCACCGAAAATTACCAAAATGGATATTCTTGTTCAGAATCAAGTATAGTACCTCCCGCTACCACTATTTACCCAATTAACGCAGTTTACCCAAATAACCGGTTCACCGAAAATTACCAAAGTGCAAATTCGTGTTCAGAATCAAGTATAGTACCTCCAGCTACCACTATTTACCCAATTAACGCAGTTTACCCAAATAACCGGTTCACCGAAAATTGCCAAATTGCGAATGTTTATTCAGAATCACCAACGATACTTCCCGCTACCATTATTTACCCAATTAACGAAGTTAACCCAAATAACCGGTTCACCGAAAATTACCAAAATGGATATTCTTGTTCAGAATCAAGTATAGTACCTCCCGCTACCACTATTTACCCAAATAACGAAGTTAACCCAA
Organism: Epinotia ramella; assembly: GCA_947578815.1. Classification (NCBI taxonomy): domain Eukaryota; kingdom Metazoa; phylum Arthropoda; class Insecta; order Lepidoptera; family Tortricidae; genus Epinotia; species Epinotia ramella. The sequence goes on from CANPUT010000013.1 coordinate 69,231, forward strand.
ATAACCGGTTCACCGAAAATTACCAAAGTGCAAATTCGTGTTCAGAATCAAGTATAGTACCTCCAGCTACCACTATTTACCCAATTAACGCAGTTTACCCAAATAACCGGTACACCGAAAATTGCCAAATTGCGAATGTTTATTCAGAATCATCAACGATACTTCCCGCTACCATTATTTACCCAATTAACGAGGTTAACCCAAATAACCGGTTCACCGAAAATTACCAAAATGGATATTCTTGTTCAGAATCAAGTATAGTACCTCCCGCTACCACTATTTACCCAATTAACGCAGTTTACCCAAATAACCGGTTCACCGAAAATTACCAAAGTGCAAATTCGTGTTCAGAATCAAGTATAGTACCTCCAGCTACCACTATTTACCCAATTAACGCAGTTTACCCAAATAACCGGTTCACCGAAAATTGCCAAATTGCGAATGTTTATTCAGAATCACCAACGATACTTCCCGCTACCATTATTTACCCAATTAACGAAGTTAACCCAAATAACCGGTTCACCGAAAATTACCAAAATGGATATTCTTGTTCAGAATCAAGTATAGTACCTCCCGCTACCACTATTTACCCAATTAACGAAGTTAACCCAAATAACCGGTTCACCGAAAATTACCAAATAGCAAATCCTTATTCAGAATCAACTACATTACCATCCACAACTACTATTTACCCAATTAACGCAGTTTACCCAAATAACCGGTTCACCGAAAATTACCAAAGTGGAAATTTTTGTTCAGAATCAAGTACAGTACCTCCCGCTACCACTATTTACCCAATTAACGAAGTTAACCCAAATAACCGGTTCACCGAAAATTACCAAAATGGATATTCTTGTTCAGAATCAAGTATAGTACCTCCCGCTACCACTATTTACCCAATTAACGAAGTTAACCCAAATAACCGGTTCACCGAAAATTACCAAATAGCAAATCCTTATTCGGAATCAACTACATTACCATCCACAACTACTATTTACCCAATTAACGCAGTTTACCCAAATAACCGGTTCACCGAAAATTACCAAAGTGGAAATTTTTGTTCAGAATCAAGTACAGTACCTCCCGCTACCATTATTTACCCAATTAACGAAGTCAACCCAAATAACCGGTTCACCGAAAATTACCAAATAGCAAATCCTTATTCAGAATCAACTACATTACCATCCACAACTACTACTTACCCAATTAACGCAGTTTACCCAAATAATCGGTTCACCGAAAATAACCAAAGTGGAAATTCTTGTTCAGAATCAAGTATAGTACTTCCCGCTACCACTACTCACCCAATTAACGCAGTTTACCCAAATAACCGGTTCACCGAAAATTACCCAAGCGCAAATTCCGGTTCAATATCAACTGCTTCCCCATCAGTAACAACCGGTTACCCGACTGACCCGTTTAACGCAATCCACGAGAGTTGTGCGCCATGCCTGGATCCGGTAACCACCGACGATGCTGCTGCCTTGCTTGCCTTTAGCGACCCAGTGACTAACAATAAAGCGCCCGTCCCAACAGAATGCCCTCATGAGTTACAAGTCCCACAGGCATTACTTAGTACTATGAGCAGGCATAACTCATCATGCCAACGTAGTGCAGCAGGCCCATTACCACCAAATTTTGATTGGGAAGAGTGGCGGTCCTGGCTGGCGACGATTAGTTCATTTTTCGAAAGTGGCAGAGCTGCTACAAAATTAAACAGTTATATAGATGGCTCAGACTTGCGTCCTTACCTTACCGTACAAATTTACAGTCTTTCTTATACGGGCCTTTTGGATTCCGGATCGGAATTATCTATTATTGGTGGCGATACTTGGAAACATTTTGAAGAGCAGGTTACCCTTCAGGAATCACACGACTTGAGCCGTATAGTAACGGCAAACGGCTCCTCATCCCCCATCATGGGCCATATATTCTTACCAGTCACAGTCGACGGAAAGACTGCAATAGTAAAATTCTACGTAATCCCGGAGATACCAACTAAGCTATTATTTGGTATAAATTTTTGGAAAGCATTTAATATTGGCCGGGATGTGCTGTCTTTGTTGCCAAATGATTGCTCTTTGTCTGATGAAGAACACATAAATACCGTTACGTCGGAAGTTAGGTTTATACAAGGCTTTGAGTCTCTGTCGTCGGAGGAACAACGCCAAGCGGAGAGTATATTAAAGGAATTCGAATCCATATCCTCTGAGCGCAAGGGCTTGGGGCGGACCCATCTCCTTACTCATACTATTGATACTGGCGACGCGAGACCAATCAAGCAGCGCCATTACATGCTATCACCGTCAAGGCTCGCCGAGCTGAACAGGCAGTTGGATGAAATGCTCGAGCAGAATGTGGTGGAACCGAGTGGCAGCCCATGGAACAACCCCGTAACCATGGCACAGAAATCGGACGGAACCCTCCGATTCTGCCTGGACAGCAGGAAGCTGAACGAGATTTCAAAGCACGATGCTTATCCGCTGCCACTGATTAACCAGATTCTGGGTCAACTCGGGAACGCCAAGTTTTTGTCGTCCTTGGATTTGAAATCAGCCTTCTGGCAGATTGGACTAGACTCACAGGCGTCTAGGGAGAAGACTGCTTTTACGGTGCCGGGCCGCGGTTTGTTCCATTTTAAGGTAATGTGTTTCGGTCTAACGTCGGCTCCAGCGACGCAACAACGTCTGATGGACATCCTGTTCGGCCCAGAGTACAACGGCCGTATTTTTATCTACCTAGACGATATTATTATTGTTTCGGAGTCGTTTACTGAGCATTTGGCCCTACTGCGTACGGTGTTCGAGCGACTACGTTACGCTAACCTGACTATTAACTTACCTAAATGTAAATTCTTCCGCAGACAACTCAAGTACTTGGGTTTCGTTGTGGATGAATATGGTTTGCGGACAGATCCCGACAAAGTGAAGGCAATTATTGACTTCCCTGTTCCCACATGTCGAAAGGACGTGAAACGTTTTCTTGGCACCGCATCTTACTACCGCCGTTTTATTAAGAACTTCAGCAACATAGCAGGGCCTCTCAACCAGCTAACGTCGACTCGGAAAGGCGCACCATCCTTTCGTTGGTCTCCGGAAGCGGATGGGGCTTTCAGCGAGCTCAAGGTCGCCCTAACAACTGCGCCGGTCCTCGCCTGTCCCGACTTCTCCAAACCGTTCGCTGTACATTGTGATGCCTCAGATTTTGGTATTGGTGGGACCCTAACCCAAGTGTTTGAGGGTGATGAGCACCCTTTGGCGTATTACAGTCGATCTCTCTCGCCACAGGAAAGGAACTACTCAGCCACGGAGCGGGAAGCCCTAGCTGTGGTTAACGTTGTCGAACATTTCAGACCGTATCTAGAAGGAGATCGCCAATTTAAGATAATAACGGACCATTCCAGCCTTAAATGGTTCCTCAACCTTAAGAACCCTACAGGGCGCCTCGAGAGATGGGGTTGCCGACTGTCACCTTACAACTTTGTGGTGGAGCACCGTCGAGGCTCGGAGAATATCGTACCGGACGCCTTGTCGAGAGCCGTCCCAGTATACTTGATCGATACAAGCGTCATTAATGATACCTGGTACTTACAACTGTTTAAGAGGTGTGAGTCTAGACCGGGATCCGTTCCCAATTTTCAAATAATGAACGGGCGCTTGTACCGCTACACTAAATCAAACAACGCGCTGTCATCGGACTTCGAATGGAAAGAAGTTATCCCTCAAGACTTCCGCTTAGAGGTCATGATGAATAACCATTCGGTTCCAACCGCTGCGCATTTGGGCACAGCAAAGACGTACAAAAGGCTAAAATTGCGCTACTTTTGGCCAGGTATGTATCAGGACGTCGTCCGGTACGTAGCAAACTGCTCTGCGTGTGCCGCACATAAGCATAGTCAGCTTCCCACCCCAGGCTTTATGGGAAGCGCGAAGGTTTGTTGTCGCCCTTTCCAATGCCTGAGCTTGGATCTTGTTGGACCTTTACCCCCCTCGCGGAAGTTGAACACTTACTTGCTGGTGGTAGTGTGCTGTTTCACCAAGTATTGTATGCTGTTTCCCATGCGACGCGCCACTGGAGCAGTCATTTCCCAAAGGCTAGAGGACCACGTATTCATGATCCACGGAATACCTCAAACCATTATTGCAGATAACGCTTCGTATTTCACTGGCGGCGACGTTCAAAGGTTGTTCGCGAATTATAACATACCACAGCTGCATTACACGCCTGTGTATTGCCCACAGGTCAACACAGTGGAGCGCTACAACAGGACCCTCGTAACAGCCATTTCCACGTTCATTGAGTCAGACCACCGCATGTGGGATTCCAACATTTCGCGTATTCAGTTTGCAGTGAATACTTCGGTGAACGATTCTACTTCTTACACCCCGTTCCTACTAGTACACGGACGGGAGGCGGTTCCCGATGGTACAATCTATGGTGAACCAGAGGAGGTCGACGAAATTGTTTTTTCATCTAGACGTGATTACCTGAATAAAATCAATACCTTAAGAGATGTCTATCCCACCGTGAGAGAGCTGTTACAGAAATCTCACGATCGCAACATCAAGTACTACAACGATAAGCGCCGTGACATCGAATTCGAAGTTGGAGACGAAGTTTGGAAACGTACCTTTAAACAAAGTAAGGCCAGCAAGTATTTTGCGGCCAAATTGGCTCCCAAGTATGAGAAGTGCCGCGTCATACGAAAAGTGTCCCGTTTAGTGTACGAATTGGAAGATGAAAACGGTAAACGGCTGGGGAAGTGGCATATCAAGGACTGCAAACCGGTGTCTTCGAACGCTGTCTGACGACGTCAGCTGACCCTCACCGCTTCAGCTGCGCCTGCGTGATGGGTCTCCTTTTTTTTTTTCTTTTTTTTTTCCCTTTTTTTTTTTTTTTTCCTCTTCTCTCCCCTTTCCCTTAACTGGGACTCGGCAATGTACCAAGTCGCCGTGAAGTAAGTGTGGTCTTATTTCCACAAGACTGATTGACATGTGCTGTCGATTACATATAGTTAGTTGTGGCCATTGCTACCGTTTTGTTGTGTGTCTCTCTCTCTGTAGTGCCGCAGGCCTAGACGCAATCGTTTCCAGCGTCGGCCACGCGGATTCTGTTGATGCCAAGGTGCTGCAGACCTTGTGATTCCGGGCCGGGAATACTTGGATTTCGTCTAGTTTTAATTCTTGTTTGATTTAGGGTTAGTCCTGACCGAGTGCTGATTTGCAGCTCGAGGGCGAGCCGGAATTTTACTCTTTCAGTTATCTTTCCTCGTAAAATTCTCCTGGTTAAGGGGGTGTAATATATAATTTGTCACACCTAGGATATTGCGTTCCTTTTCTTTCTTTTTGTTGGCCCGATATTATTCCTAATGTTGGCCAACCTATAACGCGTTGTTACATTCTCGTCGTATCTGTGCGCACCTGCCTTTGTCCGGTGTGTTTAGTCTGTGGTTCGGTGTTGCCAGGTTGTTAATTCCGATTACCCTGACCGCTGAAGGAGCGGGCATAAATAGCTTTCGTTACTAATAAACTCGACAATGCGACAGCCAAGGAGGTTTGTGTTATTTTCGTTTCAGCTGTCCAAGCCCTCGTGTGAGGAACGATACATTTTTGTCACACTTAGACTCGGCGATCATTGGCGTTCGCTCGGACGCCCGGGGAGTTGCGATTGGAAGGCTGGCAACCCGAGATTTAAGAAAAAGAAAGAAGTAAAAGAGAACGCGTGGCAAGACGCCTCGCTTATTAAAGTTAAATTGTAATTCTTCCTCTGTAAGTATTCCGCCCAATCCGGGTACAATTCTTGGAGTATCGTTTATTTTTGGCATCGTATTATATCAATTGTCGTATTCCAGCTAACCAGCCCGATTGACGTACCGGCATACTAATTGGACCGCGTGGGCCGCATCGGGCCCCCCGAGTTGTTGGGAGCCGATTGCTCCAGCGAGCTGTTTTCTCGATAACCGTAAGTGTTCTCAAGTGTCGTGAATAGCCTTGTGAGATCGTGTCCTTGTTGGAAATATTATAGCGTGATTTCGTTACAAACTTGCAGTTTGGCGCGACGGAAAGGCGTCACAGACGGACCCGAGGGCTAGTTACGCCCCGGAGTCGACATTCGTCAATATTTGACCACCAGGCGGGACGATTTTCCTCCAAAAGGTGAGTTTCATATAACCTTAGGCGTTGCTACGCACGTTGGTGCTTCGATAATCGTCCGTATCCGTCATCGTGGCGTGTTACAATCATGAAATGTGGTACCGGCGACAGTGATAACCCCCTTTATAGTAGCTTACTGATTCCCAATCACTTTACTAGACAATGAGTACCGTTTCACTGAACTATCGCGAAGCCCGGGCCTAACCTGGACTGGATTCCATGCTCGCTCCGTCCCGGACAGTCATGCTCCCCACAGCCTGTAGTGTAACCCGTATTATCATACTGGCCAATTCCAGGAGGTGTTTGGTCGGGGCCACTTCGTAGCCAGGCCGCCTAGATCAACCGAGCTAGCGCCCTGCGTCCGAGGGACATTGAGGAGCACCGCCCGGAGACCAGCTAAGCTTAATTCCTACACTTGTAAACTAGCGCAATCGACCAAAACGTCATCAACAACCCTACCCTAATTTAAGTTTGGTATTAAGACACCTATATTATAACCTCCGTTAACTTTCTTTAAATATATAAATATTTACCACAGGACTAGAGTTTCCTTTTTATTCTACCAAACGAAAACTACTAATTACAATGTGTGACATTTGAATGTGTGAGAACAAACTGCACTTGGTTGGGTGAGTTGAGCAAAAATTACAAGGTAATAATAATAATAATAATAAGAAGTATGCGATTTTAACAGTAACTGCTGCTCGTTCATTTATCCGATGTTTGCTTCTGTTCTGCGGTTGTGCTGGGAGCCTGGGGCTTCTCGCCGGGGCCGGAGGCCTCTGTACTGATCCTGGTGCATTGGTCAAGGTCAGAAGTGTTTCTGATGACGATTTCCGGGCTACCCTCCTTCTTGCGGATGAGGATAGTGCCGTTTCTTGTCCAACAGAACCTGAACCCAGCTTTACTCGACTGTACTCTGGCTTCGCGAAATAACTGGCGTTTTGACTTCGTCAGCCTTTCGTTAAAGTATAGTCTCCTTGAAGGGCCGGATACTTCAATTGCCGTCGAGGTCATACTACGCCTACTCTTGGCTGCTTTTAGAAATTCATTTCTCTTTGCATTCCGTACAAACTTCACAACTAACGGCCGCGCCTCATTCCCGGCCAGTAATATCTCTGTGCTATTCTCCTAATTGTTTTAGCCCTCCCCTGGTGTCCTGCGCTCGGTACGTCGTGGTTTTGTCTAATTACTTGTTCCCTGTCTTCTTTCGGAACGCATACTGTCCACTCTGACGCTGGGTCTGCCAGGTCGTGGTATGCACGGTTTGTTCTCTTTTTATATAGTTTTCCATCTCTCGTGCAGTATTCCTGTGACTTGTAACCGGTCTCCTCCGTTTGCTTTCGACGTTCTTCGATCCATTCCCGTTCCTCCGCTGTGCATATAGGGTTTCGTGAGAGTTCGTCCGCTATGAGGTTCTGCTTTCCGCTTCTGTAGACTATGTCGAACTGGTACTGTTCATCGTCCTTCTTCACCAATACTACTGGTGAACTGTATGGGCTGTCCGACTTTTCGATTATTCCTTGTTCCAGCATTTGCTTTACGTGCTCGTCTATTCGGTTTCTCGGGTAATATTTTTGCTTTACTGGTTGGTTATGCTTTAGCTTTATCTTATGCTCCTCCTTTGTGTCGGTTATGCAGGGTGTCTTATCTTTTATCTCTGGATTCGGTTTCGGTTGAGCTTGCTGTTGCTCGTTGTGTTTCTCCGGTTCTGTTCTGTCTCCGGCCCAGGTGACCGTCATTCCGACTCTTCTGAGCACGTCCATACCTATTATCGTGCACGCTGCTGTTGGTATTACTCGTACCCAATGCTTTATCTTTGCCTGCTTCATTTCCAGGTCTACTAGGACGCTATTTCCCACTTGTGTGGTTCTTCCGTCTGCCAGGATCACTTTCCTTGTCGTATTACTGACTAACGCGCCTTGAGATATGCAGTCGTCGTATATCTGCTGATTCACGTACGTGTTTGTGGCGCCGGTGTCTACCAAACATCGGTGTGTATGGTCCATTATGCGTACTTCCACATAGATCCTGTTATCCTGTCTGTTACAGTCGTTTGCTGCGCCCACGGCATCTCTTTCGTGCTGATTTCGCTTGCAGCAGTTCGTGCTTAGCACACCCATCTTTCCGCATCCGCTGCAGAATATCTGTCGTCGTGAGCGGCAGACCCTCGCATCATGACCTGGTTTGCCGCAAGACCAACAGCAGGTTTTTGTATCGTAGTAGGGATTTACCTTTGTAAATGCTGTTTTCCCTAGTCCGGTACTGTGTGGGTGTTTCTCCTGTACTTGGTACCTGTCCCTGCTTGGTCCTGGGTATGCTGGTGCTTGGTGTTGACCCCATTGCGCGTTCTGGCTTATCCTCGCCTCGTCTGGACCTGTGTATCTGTTGTTTACGTAGCGGTTTCTTTCTGGCGTTATGGATATGCGTTCATATTCGGTGGCGAGTCGGAGGAGTCCCGGGAGGTTGCTGTAGTCCTGGCTCTTGATGTATAATTTATACTGTCGTAACATATTTTCGTGGATCCGGTGTACTTGCTCGCTTTCTGTGAGTCTGTTATACCTCCGCATTAACGTTTGTAGGTCTGTTAGGTAGTCGGTGAAGGTTTCTCCGTACCTTTGTTTCCTTGCTACGATCCTTTCTATGAGGTCCTCCTCATAATTGTTCGGGAAGTAGTATAACTTGAATAATGTCAGGAACTCGTCCCATGTTCGCCACGACTTAGCGTTGTTCCGGTACCATAGTAATGCTTTACCTTGTAAGATTCGAGGCAGGGCCGGTAGCACGTCGTCTTTGTCAATCTCACTTGCTAATAGCAGTTCCTCGAGTCTCTCCACGAACTCGACTGCGTTGTCCACTGCCCTGAATGACAAGTTCCATTGCTTTATGAGTTTACCCAGGTTTCTCGCCCTGTGATTCTCTTCGTCGCTCTCCATCTCTCGAGCCGGTGTTTCCCGTGTAGACTTACACTTGCTTTTCTGTTCCTCGTCGGCTATCACGGTTTCTACGAGGAGCTTTCTGATCTCTTCGACGGTCAGTCCTTCTGTTGACAAACCTCTCTTCTCGGCCTCTATTGTCAGTTCCGGTTTCTTCAGGCGATATATCCAAGCTGTCGGCATTGGCGGGTCGAATGGCGCTCGTTACGGTGTGGGCAATACGTTCGGTCTCCGGGGTGTCCGAAATGATTTGGCCAAATATGATACCAATACGAGATGTGATATGTGATGGTTTTTAACGTACTCACTGTTGATCCTGTTCGGCGGTAGCGGTCATGGGACAGAGCAAACCTGTCGTCGGTGATCGGGTCGGTATCGGCGGGCTGGGCGGGCGGGGAAGACCTGTCTTCGGTGATCGGGTTGGTGTCGGTGTGGGCTGGACGGGGCAGCGCTGTCTTCGGTGATCGGGTTGGTTTCGGTGCGGGCTGGACGGGGCAGCGCTGTCTTCGGTGATCTGGTCGGTGTCGGCGGGCGGGTGAACGGCGGGCTAGGTGGGATGAAATTAGGTTATCCCTACGTTGCCGGATGGGCTAATATGGTGCAAAGATGCTGTGATGTCTATTTTACTTTTGTCTAGCTAGTGGACCCCTTGTGAGCTAGCAAAAACGTGAGTTTTTTAGTTGGGCGCCAAATGTGATGGTCGTCGCTTGGGGCGAGCCATACATATCCTTCCGCCTGAAGGGCGTAGTGAAGGTTTCCAGGCTAACTCAGGGGTAGAAGGGATGTCCACTAGGGTAAATGGAAAACACTGATTGACTTGGTAACAAATATGGGTCTTTTATGCCCTTTATTAAAATAGACTCTGAGCTTAAGATTAGGCGCGAGGTAGGTGGCTTATGCACCAGTAAAATAAGGGCCCCGTAGGGCGCTTCGTGGACGTGGTCGCGGATAGCTTGTCAGAGGTTCTACGGTGGAGTCTCAGCCGCACGTACTCGGTACGCCCAGGCCGCGCCTGCTGAGCTCCCTACTCTAAGCCCTTCAAGGGTTCCCCGGTGGAGTCTCAGCCGCACGTACTCGGTACGCCCAGGCCGCGCCTGCTGAGCTCCCTATTCTAAGTCCTGTCAGGCACGCACTCGGTAAGCCCAGGCCGCGCCCTTCAGGGATTCCCCGGTGGAGTCTCAGCCGCACGTACTCGGTACGCCCAGGCCGCGCCTGCTGAGCTCCCTATTCTAAGTCCTGTCAGGCACGCACTCGGTAAGCCCAGGCCGCGCCCTTCAGGGATTCCCCGGTGGAGTCTCAGCCGCACGTACTCGGTACGCCCAGGCCGCGCCTGCTGAGCTCCCTATTCTAAGTCCTGTCAGGCACGCACTCGGTAAGCCCAGGCCGCGCCCTTCAGGGGTTCCCCGGTGGAGTCTCAGCCGCACGTACTCGGTACGCCCAGGCCGCGCCTGCTGAGCTCCCTATTCTAAGTCCTGTCAGGCACGCACTCGGTAAGCCCAGGCCGCGCCCTTCAGGGGTTCCCCGGTGGAGTCTCAGCCGCACGCACTCGGTAAGCCCAGGCCGCGCCCTTCAGGGGTTCCCCGGTGGAGTCTCAGCCGCACGCACTCGGTATGCCCAGGCCGCGCCTGCTGAGCTCCCTATTCTAAGTCCTGTCAGGCACGCACTCGGTAAGCCCAGGCCGCGCCCTTCAGGGATTCCCCGGTGGAGTCTCAGCCGCACGTACTCGGTACGCCCAGGCCGCGCCTGCTGAGCTCCCTATTCTAAGTCCTGTCAGGCACGCACTCGGTAAGCCCAGGCCGCGCCCTTCAGGGATTCCCCGGTGGAGTCTCAGCCGCACGTACTCGGTACGCCCAGGCCGCGCCTGCTGAGCTCCCTATTCTAAGTCCTGTCAGGCACGCACTCGGTAAGCCCAGGCCGCGCCCTTCAGGGGTTCCCCGGTGGAGTCTCAGCCGCACGTACTCGGTACGCCCAGGCCGCGCCTGCTGAGCTCCCTATTCTAAGTCCTGTCAGGCACGCACTCGGTAAGCCCAGGCCGCGCCCTTCAGGGGTTCCCCGGTGGAGTCTCAGCCGCACGCACTCGGTAAGCCCAGGCCGCGCCCTTCAGGGGTTCCCCGGTGGAGTCTCAGCCGCACGCACTCGGTATGCCCAGGCCGCGCCTGCTGAGCTCCCTATTCTAAGTCCTGTCAGGCACGCACTCGGTAAGCCCAGGCCGCGCCCTTCAGGGATTCCCCGGTGGAGTCTCAGCCGCACGTACTCGGTACGCCCAGGCCGCGCCTGCTGAGCTCCCTATTCTAAGTCCTGTCAGGCACGCACTCGGTAAGCCCAGGCCGCGCCCTTCAGGGATTCCCCGGTGGAGTCTCAGCCGCACGTACTCGGTACGCCCAGGCCGCGCCTGCTGAGCTCCCTATTCTAAGTCCTGTCAGGCACGCACTCGGTAAGCCCAGGCCGCGCCCTTCAGGGGTTCCCCGGTGGAGTCTCAGCCGCACGCACTCGGTATGCCTAGGCCGCGCCTGCTGAGAACTCCCTAAGTCCCTAAATCCCTAAATACCTAGGCACGCACTCGGTAAGCCCAGGCCGCGCTCTAGGTATAGTCGACCCTTGCGACCGCCTCGGGACCGCGGCAAAGACCGACTGGCTGTGTCGCTGCGCGCGCTGCCTTTTATACGGTCGGCCGGCGCCTGTGTGTGCGTGTGACGCGATGCGGCCGGCTCCATGTGTTCGTGTAGCGCGGTGTAGCCGGACCGTGGCTTAGCGTGCTGCGGTCGGCTCCGGTGCATGCGGGCGGCGGTGTAGCCGGACGGCGTCTTGGTGCTGGTGCGTTTCATGCGGCGCGCGCTGCGGCCCGTGTTGCGAGGTTGAACCGTCGCAACCTTAGTACATAGTTTAAATACTACAATACCGGGAATGTTGCTATTATTATTATTACATCATACATCGTTAAATAGTTTACACTACGCGATAAAAATGGACATCTGGTCTCCCTATATATACCGACCAACTGTCATTAGGGGTAAGTCCGAATACCAGCATACCTATTACCGTACACGTCGCTTTTGCGTCTATTCTAATAAACACGCCGTCTGTTTGATAATATTGAATTGAAACTAATAACTTATGCTACTTTATTGACATTCGACAACCACGTCTACAATGAACGCAAAAACTTGTAACGGTCATAATTATCGCTCACGAGATATTGTCCCCAACAATCTTAACCGCTTTTGCTCTATGTTGTCAAAAAGATCAAGCCGAACTTTGAATAGGTTACATATCTTTATGTGATGAAGTGTAGAAGTCGAAAAGTGATAATAGCGCTTGACTGAAGACGTTGCCAGTCACAGGTGATTTCATTGATGGAAAGAACTTTCGAATATTTTTGTTTAGCCCTTTAATATAACTCCATGCTCTCCTGTACCTCGACCGCTAGTGGAATTTTAGGAATTCCGGTTTTTAATAACATTAATTTAGCTTTTACGTAATCGAATACGATTCGGTTTCACCTATAACATATAGGTACTCTGCTTCAGTTTCGCAGCAAGCAACATTCCCGGCGCAAACTTCCCTTATTCTAGCCAAAGAGCAGTAACTACGATTGTAGGACTGTCGGGTGACAGTCATTAAATCTAGACAACTAGAGTAGAGCTTTTCAATGAAAAAATCGTGCCTTGAAATGTAAAACTGCGTCGTTGCTACGACAGGATTGTGAACGCTATCTAGTAAAACTGCTTAGACGGTACGATGTATTCTTTGAGTACTGCTCTCTACACTGCTGTCATAGACCTTAAACGGTTTACACCAAATTTGAACTTTGCTAAGGCCTCTAGTAAAAATGTATATACCCGAGCCCTACAGCCCGCTTGCGTATCGCGAGAAAACACGCTCTTGCCATTTTATCACACACGGCGCCGTAATAAATAATGTAACGCGAATTGTCCTTTTTTTCATTCCTCATAAGGCAAAAAAATCTGCAAAATCCAATTAAACACAAGGCAATATTTAGGTCTATTATACCTTATTAATTCATCATCAGCTGTATCGGAAAACAGTGTCACCGAGTAACGTCACGTTACTGCGATAGAATATGATAAACGGTGTCAAAGTGTTGCCTGAAAGGTGGCTTTTATCGTACGAGACAATATAATCTCCTCTATTCAAAAGTGCGAATGAGACTGTTTAACAAGTAGCATGACACACGCGTCTTGGCAAGGCCAGGCTCTATTAGAAAGAAATAATCTTTTGCTCAGACGTCACAATCGTAATACGCCCTCAGTGAGTGTGTGCTCGCGATACACATAGCAAGTTTAAGGACGCCGTACACGTGGGCGAATCTAGCAGACCTTGCATCTGTAGTGTAATAAACTGAACATGATCAACTACCGTAAAGCGGGGCTATTCCGAGAGGGGGTTTACGTCAGTCAGAAGTCACGTTAATAAATGTTCTTTATTTTCCCCTAGATTCCAATAATCGGTAAGAAACTTAATACTGAACTTACTAAATGCAGCTTTAGGTAGGGGTGGTTGGTTTACATAGGATTGTAAAGCAAATTAGACGACTACCTATATAGCATTGTCAACTGTCTAATTGGGCTGTCGACCCAGTGTAAAAAATCGCAACGCAGATGCAAGCTCGCACAGTTCCGCCCACGATACGCATGTCGCTATAGCACTATGTTATAAACATAATCTAGAACAGCTGGCATACTAAACCTAAACTAGTGCAACATTTGTATAATCATAAGTGCAATACAATGGTTCAACAATAACGTTACGTGTATTTATATATCTGTAAGGCATCGGTCCGATACTAGGTGATTTAATAAATATAACACTAAGATAGTCGGTTTGAAAAAGCGCATTGTTTTAGAGCCTATTGGCATCGGCGTTTTAACGTTCACTTGATAAATACGGCCGTGTAAATGGCGCTATAAAGCATATTTACATTAAGGCCGCGTTTACTCACAGACGCAATGTTGCGCGATACACCGCGCGAGCTGTCAGGCGACTATGGCTGGCGGCAGCGGATGCGGGAAATTCCAGCCGTTTGATAGCTTACGCCTGTGCTTAAACGTGGCTAATTTGCCAGTCGCCACATCCATAAGATAGATAAGAGCTAGTTAGAGCCATAAGAGCGTTGTCGATGGTCTAGTCTAGTGGCTATCTCAAAATGTGCGCGCTGATCATACAGTATACAAACGCCAACACAGTTAACTGACCATCCTGTATTTAACCTTATTTCAATACACATAAAATGCACGGATGGTCAATGGTCAGTTAGCTGTGTTGTCGATAGTACATTAAGGAAGAAAGAAAGAAGACATTTATTCACTACACAAAAGACACACAGAGACAAAGGGAGTACAAATACAAGACACACATACATACATACATACATTAAGTGTTAACACGTTCGGCGCCGGCACCGTATGCTTTGCCGGTCGAAATTATGGCGGTCACGGCTCCGTACCACCGGGGCATAGGAGTATGAAATTCGTTGACACAGATCCGTGTTATCGGCATTGGAGTATGACATTTTTGGTCACATACGTTGTGTCCCCGGCACTGAGCGTGTTAAAGCCAGAAATTCCCTAGAGTACAAAAGCCCCGCGACACGGCAGAATACGTTGAAGTATGAAATCCCGCGTTGTGACCCTATCTACTGTGGCTATATCAAGCTACATAAAACGGGCCAGCAATGATATTCTGCTTTCCTCTATTATGGCGGCTATTTGCCATTGTATCCAGGTTCGTCCAGTTTTATTATGTCGCACACTGCATGTTACGACTTTACTTTTTTGACAGTTACATGGAGATTGCTTTTGAATTTACTATGGTGTCGTGTTTTTGTGCTACCCACGCTAGTTTTATGACCAAGAGCTGTATAAGTATACACGCATGAAGCCCGCATCACACGGGCGCGGCCTGGCCGCGGCGGACAATAGTAAACTTGTCATTGGCTGTCAAATTTACTATTGACCGCCACCGCAGGCCGCTTCAGTCTGTGAGAGGCCTAACAAAAGATGAGGAGTGTAGTATGATACAGATAGTATAATTACACATTGCGCGGCGGCATGTGTGCGTGTGCTTCTAGCTACGCAGGTTCGAGTTGGGTGGCAGTGCTTGTTATAGGCGCACGCACGCACACAAAGGCAGTTTCACACACACATACAGCCCAGCGCAAGGATGAGTTAGACTATCAATACTATGTAATTTGCATTTAAATCATTTCATCCACATTTCAGAAAACGTGTGGGCAAGGGAAATGTCTTTCGGAAATTGAAATACAATTGTGTTGTGGGCTCTATGCCACAAATATTATACTATACATGCCTAACAAAATGTGTATACGATCATAATACTACTGCAGTAGAGCTCTTTGTCATTTCTGACATGAAGTATAATTGTTTTTCGACTCGAGCGCGCATCAGCGCATCGGACAAGGAACGTTGCATTCATAATTTAAACTGATTTAATTTTGTAATGTTTCATTAGACAATTGCTTCTTCTGTTAATGCTGATAGGTACAGATCTTATATCAAATGTAATGGTCATATTTTGCAATTTTGTTTTGTTTACATTAACTTAGTGACATTTAGTTTGTTAACCTTTTATATATATTTTTAAATGATTATTGTGTAAGATTACTATTTTATTGTAAATTACCATTTGACATGTAAAAGTGCCCTTGTGGCCTATTTGCAGAATAAATAATTGATTTGATTGATTTGATTTGATTTGCCCAGTTGAACAAAGATTCATTACGTAAGACTCAATACAATTATCTAGGACTCTAGGTAATACAATACTATGTTACATTATCAGTAATGAAAGTTTGTGCAACTGGTTGTAATCCATATCTGTGGATCTAACGTTCAATGAAGTAAAGCAGGAACACTGTATGTCGCCGTCATACTTTGGCACTGCTTTTTTCCATTCGGACAGAACTTATTCAATTTAACATAACAGCCAGTATGTGGCTCTCGGTCATCAAAAACGACATGATATAACAAATTCCATAACACGTATGTGATAAAGAGCACAAACGATCTTAAATATGACATTGTCTAATAAAACCCAAGTTAAAACCTAAACATATCTAGCTCGTCTGCTTACCCTGGAGCAATACTCGGTCAAAAACGAAGCCAACCTATAGACACGTAAACACAGCCGTCTCTGTCTCGCAAGCTAGAGACAGACGGAGGCCGTGCCTTCGCGACGGATAGGTTTCAGAATAGTTCCATCGCTTGAAGTGAACAAGGCGTCATAGTGCGTACTCGCTCTAGCATGATACATGTTGTGTAGTGCAATGGTGGAAGACAGAGGCACTAAGTGTGATCCAAATAGGCATATTTGCATTTTTCTAATTAAATTAAAATGGATGCCAACATTTCATTACACAGTGCTTTAAGTATTTTTTTTTATGGAACAGACGGGATGGTGTACAATTTTGAACATTAATATTTATAGAAGGAACTACCCTGCAGGGCGATACTTCAAGTTTTTATTCCCAATTACTAAAAATATTTCCATTTGCAATAGTTGTTATGCAAGACTGCAAAGTTGTTGTTTGGTGCAAGTGCTTGGTATTAACAGCCAAGCTAGCAAAGGATTTACATGAGCAAAGCAAAAGGTTCAAAAGAACATTCCTGAGCATAGCGAGGCTTTCAAGGCCTGAGGCGCCAGACAACTTTGCTGCCGAGTGTAACACACAACTTTTCACCTCACCAATGCAAGGAAAATAGGAAATGGAATGCAAGTGATAATAGCAAAACAAAATGTACCTGTGTGTGTGTGTTTTTCCTTAAATTAACTTTTCAAACGGGGATTCGGAATTTTCACGAAGCGAATAATTTGGAAACAGAAAATAACATTTCAAAACCATTTATTCGTATTGTGTCTTTATAATTGATTGCCGGACCTCTCATTTAATTTATAGAAAAAAGCTGAATTTCGCGATACAGTGTTACCTCCGAAATTCAAAAACCACTTTGAACGCTAGAAGCTAAAATGGACTTTCGCACGCAGATTTAAATTTAAGCGTAAATTGACGAACATGGTAGAAATTCTTGTAATCTTGACATTTATGCAAATTTATATTGTAATTTTTATCGTGTAATAAATAAATCTAATCTCATCATGTTATATTAGATCATGTTATATTAGTCAATAGCTCATAGTCGTATACAAATTGATTTGTAAACAAAAGTCAAGCAAGCCACTATGCATTTCTCGACTTATTTTGTTGTTAAGAGTATCGGCAGAACTGAATTGTTTTTATGCCGCATGTTGAAATACCCTCATTGTTTTTCCATGTTCTTTCGCTTATTTCACATAATATTATGTAATAGTTTTAATTTCTCATACAAGTGAATTGTATAATTCTTAATGAGAATAAAGAATCTTAAACCGTAATCTAATCTAATCTAAAAAATGAAGCTCATGCTCAGGAATTTGTCCAGATTACATTTAATTGAATCCACATTGAATCTTATTGGGGTTCAGAATACCCCGGGCTTCGCGCACATCGTACAATTTTAAAAAGTGACAGAAACCAGTTCAACGTCTATGTCATGCGACTTTTTAAATTTGTCGTTGTGTAACCCGATTGAGGAGGATAGACAAATGCATTGCGTGTCATGCGTATATTCAACTGTATCGGGTACTTATATAGGGTATTACCGAGTATTACCCGACCATCCTGAGGAAATACACTATATCTAAAGTACGTTTGAACAAGTGACTATTAATAAACCATTTAAATAAAGACTATAATTACTTACGCATGTCTTTGTTGGTAGGTAATAAAAGAGTTTTTTCTTCAGGATGGTCTTTGAGCTACACATTGGGCGTTGCAAATAGCCGAAGCCACACTATTGTGGGAAATTAACTCGCTCTAGCGTATAAGGACTTTATACTTATTTTCATGGTCGATGGGGAATCCCCTTCATGCGCGCCTTTTTAGGAATCGGGGGCTCGAATTGCGGTGCCCCGTTGACCATTGAACATATCAAACTAGCATACGATACTTCCTACACAAATTGTCATGGTCAACGGCGCATCCCGCATGCAATCTTTTTTAGGAGACCGTGGCCCGCATTGCGGGGTCCCGTCGGCTATTGAATATGTGGTTTGAACGCCAATGTGGTAGCTAGGGTTTGTCAGAGAGTCTGCAAGGTTGGACAGTA
>CANPUT010000013.1:92500-112500 GCA_947578815.1 Epinotia ramella
ATGCGGCCGACATCTTCCCCTCAAGACATGCAGCGCAGCCCTTGATGTCTCCATCCTGAAACATCACACCACATGCACCATCCCGCAAACGTTTCATACCTTCAATATTCAGGTGACCTAAACGTCTGTGCCATAGTTCCGCTGAGATATCGGCTGATAGTGTGGCCCTCGGTGATTCCTGGCTACCTTCCAGGAACAAAGAGTGTTCCACAGGTGAGGTCTTGTTAGTAACACACACATGGACATTTAATTTGTACAGACCATTACAACATGTAGCACATGCAATAGGCTTGTCAAAATCGGTGGCTTTGCTCTCATAAATAAAACAACCTTTGTTGTCAAACCGAATTATGTAGCCAGACTCGACCAACTTTGATATTGAAATCAAGTTACATGAGAGTTTTGGCACATACATGACATTACATAAAGTCAATGGACTCACCTTATCTTTCAATGAGAGTTTAATTTTCCCTATTCCCTCACAACTGATTGTGTTGTTGTTTGCAACTATGACAGAAGATTGGCTGGGTACTATATCAGTTAGATAAGTCTTGTCTAAAACCATATGGTTCGATGCTCCGCTGTCGAGGTAAAAGTTTTCCGATGACTTGGCAGCCAAGAACGCTGCGGCAATGTTGGTCCGGTCAGCTCCGGCTCCGCCATGCTTCGGATTCTTCATTCGCTTAAGCTTGAAACATCTTTGTTTGGTGTGACCTCGCTTCTTACAAAAGTCACAAAAACTGACATTCTTATTCTTACTAATATATGCAGTTGTAGTTTCTGTCGAAGATTTTCTACTGAATTCCTGAAGAAGTCTCGCCTTTATTAACTCACTTGACAATTGGTCAGTTGCAGTCGCTGTTGATAAATTTGAAACAACGGTGTCATACTCCAATGGCAATCCACTCAACAAAATTTCGGCTACTTCTGCGTCCTCGATGGTCCGCCCGATGTCTTGAAGTTGCTGTACTAATGTCGTGATAGTTTCTATGTATTTGTTCATCGTAGTATGTTCAGAAAACTGTACCTTATGTAGTTTACGAAGAAGGAGTACTCGGCGATAAAGACCCTTATCTTCAAAGATTTCAGAAAGATTCTTCCAAGCTTCAGCAGGAGTTAAACAATTCCTAACATACTGATATAATTCTCTTGATATTAAAAGACAGATGCGTGCCAGCGCCCTTTTCTGTTTACCGTCTTCCACGTCACGTCCCTCAACAGCATCCCAAAGTCCTTCCAGTATTAAAATATTCTTTGTACTAAACTTCCAAGTATGGTAATTCGATGCACCAATTAGTTTTTCGACGGAAGCCATGTGTGGGTTGAGGTTAGACGGCGGCGCGGAATCCATTGTAGTGAAAACGTGATTTGTAAAAATTGAAGTTAATTGCCTCGCGCTTTAGCACTCGCTGTGACACCAAAAAAATTAATTACTGCATGAACAGTTCTTGATTACTGTTAATCTAAGATATGAGGTATTCAGGGTCCATAACCTCTTAGAAGTTGACTTCCACTTCTCAGATTTGTGCAGTGTCATATCCTAGGACAGTAATAATCTGGGTCACAGCAGAGAGCGCCCGTAGGCAAAAGAAAGTAAACAAATTCACTTTAGTTCACATGTTATATTCACTGATTTAATATGGAGATACAGAACTCACATGGTTATCGGTCGGCGTACGGAAAGGAAGAGAAAGCAGAGACAAACTTTATCTATTGTCACAGATTTTATACAATCATAGATTATGTAGACTATAGTCACTTAAGGCATACACACACTTTCCAACATTTGGAATGTGTAGATCAGCGTATGGCAAAACATGGGGACTGAACCCAAAGGTACTGAGGTGGATCTACACCATGATGGTGAGGCCCATACTGTTGTACGGTAGCCTGGTATGGTGGCCAAGGACTTTAATGAGCACATGCAGAGATGCTCTGATGAAAGTGCAGAGATCGGCATGCATGGCTATAACAGGGGCGTTTCGTACCACGCCCACAGCGGCGCTAGAAGTCCTACTGGACCTACCGCCACTGCACTTGGTGATTAAGTCAGAGGCGCGCAAATCGCTCTACAGACTAAGAACTCTTGGACTGTGGAGCGACAGCATGCCAAAGACTAAGCACACGAACATGGAGACTGACGGTTTCCTAGACAGAATAACAAACATGGGAAGCGACAAAATGCTACCCAAGTTTGTATTCCATAGGAACTACACAACAAAAGTTCCATCCAGGGCTGAATGGACCGAAGGTCTAGAATAGAGGTGTGCGCCGATGGCAAAATCATCGGCGGCGGCGTCCGGTGGGATTTTGATCGGCGGCGGCGGCGTGATCGGCGTGAAATCGGCGTGGATTTTTTTTCCCGGAGTATCGAAAAATAACTATATATATAGCGTAATATCTCATTTATGACACATTTTCTGAAATGTAATTGTACCAAAAATACTAAAAAGAAATATCAAGCAGGAATCTTGATAATCTTCTTTGTTTTCTTGAGCTCTGCCTCTATTTCTCTTTCCTTCGACGCAGCCAACCATTATCATCTTCTCCAAGCTGGACTGGTCTTGGCGAGCCACGTAGTCCATTAATGTCATCATTCTCTGGAAGCATGTATTTGAAAGCTGGGTGTTAATACGAAGGCTCCTTGAGTATCGGCGTTGTATACATGAGATGCCCGACATTCTACGCCAGCACATGATGATGATGATGATCTGTCCGACCTTTTTCGGCCTTGGCGACCACTCCGACTCCTATCTAGCGTTAGTCCATTAACGGGAGCGGTCAGATGCGCAGGATATTTTAAGGCCAGCACATAGATGCATTTAAAATGTGACAAATGCATCTATTTTAGATTTCACGCGCGGCTTCCATGTCCATGTTTCAGAGGCATAGAGAAAAATAGAGAAGATGAGGGTGCACGAAGTCAGTCTTTGGTGTTGCGGTGGATATTGCTGTTCCTCCATATCTTTTCCAAGCGCGATCACCTGATGACCTTTTTCATACAGTTTCCGTCGTTGAAGATCTGTGAGCCCAAGTAACATAATGTCTTGTACCAAGTCCAGCTGGTTGATTACGTAAAGCACGCGCGTCAGGTAAATCTAAATGTCAACTTTTGTGTTGGAAAGTTACAGTTGAATTGTCCTAAAGCTCGTTCAAAACGTTACGTATTTTCCGCTCAGGTCTCGCAGTTCCCATGCCCTCTGCATCAACCCATCTCTACCTATAAACATCAGCTTCGTTTTTTACTGTTGATGTGGAGGGGCAATATTGTGCACTGATCAATTTGACTTTCTTTAGAAGTGTAGCTAGCTTAGCCTCATTGACTCCTTTTATGGTCGTGTGTGTCATTGAGCCATGTCTTCCAGCCGGACACGAGATTTGGACGGTAGGGGTTTTGCACTTAAAAGGACAGATGTTCAGGTATACCCATTTCCCCAAGCGCTTCAAACATTTTTCGCCAATTTATGTAGTCAAACGCTTTCGTGTAATCGATGAAGCATAAGGCCATGTGTATGTTAAATTCTCTGCTCTTCTGAATTAACTGCCTGATATTTAGGATCTGCTCTATTCTGCCACTACCCTTAACTGCATGCTTGCTCTATTGTGATTTTTTTGCTTATGTAGTACTCAAAATGTTTGTTCAGAATGTGCAATAGAACTTTACCAGCATGGGATATAAAAGAGATAGTTCGATAGTTGTCATATTTACGGGAAGAGTCTTTCTTATGTAGTGGGATAACAGTGGAATCTGCCCTTTGTTAAATACCCAGAGGAATTAGGAAACAGATTTCTTCATGGAATGAGTTAAAAATATTTTGTTACCGGAATTAGACCCAGTCGATTATAAAATTAGGTCACTTGCTCAAGGATGGACGTGCTAGAGAAAGGAATTCACATTTACTTATCGTCGGCTAAAGTCGCAAACCTTTTCACTCAATCGACGACCGGTTGTCTAGTGGGTAGTGACCCTGCCTACGAAGCTGAAGGTCCTGGGTTTGAATCCCGGTAAGGGCAAATATTTGTGTGATGAGCATGTATATTTGTTTCTGAGTCATGGATGTTTTCTATGTATTTAAGTATTTCTATCTATTAAATATATCGTCGTCTAGTACCCATAACACAAGCCTTAATGAGCTTACTATGGGACTAGGTCGATTTGTGTAAGATTGTCCCCTAATATTTATTATTTATTATTATTATTCAATCTGAGCCAATTTTACAGGATGTCCAAAAACTAGTATTCACGGTTACATCACAACAAAAAATACGAAAAAAGTAAGATTTGCAGTAGTAGTACCTAAAAAAGTCATCATATCCGCTTAAAAAATACGCTTTGATTTTTTTTAAATAAGTATGTTGTGTTTTTTATTTTCAATTTTTTTGATGACATTGACTTTTGAGTTGTATAAAAGAGTCAAAGCATGATTTGAAAAATGGAATTAGGTTTGTGACTAGACTTTTAGAATGTTCGCACTAATATTATAATTATGCATGTATATAGCACGAATGTAAACCACGTGATTCATTTCGTTTGAACGTGTCCCGTTGCAGAATTGCCGATTTTTATTTTATTGCGAAGCGAATTAAATCAAACTCTTCAATGTAGAACATTACAGAGTTGACATGTGCTGTAAAGAGTCCTTGTTCGGCGTTAGAATTAAAATGAGTTAAATAAATTGCACATAATAATTAACACTGTTCCAACCAAAACGAAATTACGCCACGCCGATTTCACGCCGGTCAATTTGATCGGCGGCGGCGGCGTGGAAAAATCGTCGGCGGCGGCGGCGCGGCGGCGCGGCGCACATGTCTACTAGAACCACCGAGGTCTGGTATCGAAGACAGTATATGGTACACGGACGGATCAAAAATGGGATCCGGTACGGGAGCAGGCATTTATGCGAATGACTACAGTAGTAGTGTAAGCATGGGTAGTTTGGCAACCGTCTTCCAGGCGGAGACATACGCCATAATTGCCTGTGTACAGGAGAATATAGACAGGCAAACCAGAGGGCAGACTATCTATATACTCAGTGACAGTCAAGCAGCCCTTAAAGCACTTACGGCGCCGAAAGTGGATTCTAGACTAGTCTATAACGGCGTCCAGGCACTGAACAAGCTTGGAAAGCACAATAAGGTGCAACTAGTTTGGATACCAGGGCACGAGGGCTTCATCGGCAACGAGCGGATGAGCTTGCAAGAGGGGGGTCTACAAATCACTTTGTAGGTCCAGAACCATTTGTGGGACTCTCGCAGGTAACCATAATTTCGGCCTTCAAAGCCTACGCCAAAACCAAACACCAACACGAGTGGAGGAATGAGGCGGGCTTAAGGCATTCTAAGCTCTTCATAAGGAGTGGACTCGGGCTGGACTAACAAACTCTGGAAATCCAGCAGGAAGCAACTCAGAATCATATCTGGGGTATTCACAGGTCACTTCGGGGTCAAGGATCTCTTGGCCAAGATGGGATTATCGGACAGTCTCGACTGTAGAATGTGTGGCGAGGAGGATGAAACCATGGAACACTTATTGTGTGAATGTCATGCCCTTGCCAGACAAAGAATGAATTACTTTGGTAACGGCTATCCGCAACCAAAGGAATTCAAGGTGCTCCCGCTAAGCTGCATCATCCGTTTCGTGGAAATGATGGAGCGAGCTGGGGAGTAGACATAAAGGAGAGGGCAAATGCACAAAAGATCCCATAGGGTCGAAGTGTATCCGAAAGGGCCCTCATCTATATAAGATAAGATAAGATAAGATTATCTGTGGCGGCCATCTCGGAGACATAGCTGAGGCCGGGTTCCCGTGTCAGGATCCCCGGCTTTGCATGTCTCCAGGCGGACCGTGACGATGGCCGTGAAGGCTGAGCGTTATTGATTAACAGACGCTACTCTTATTCTTAAATTTCTCTACCTCCCCACTCTCAGGATATTAACGCAGTTGCAGCTAATGTAATGGGAATAAACTTCATTTCCTTGTATAAATATTATTCATTTCATTGTACAAATATTCCTCACCCTAACATAAATATAATACTTTTTTTTTTTTTTTTATGATATAGGAGGCAAACGAGCAGACGGATCACCTGATGGTAAGCGATTACCGCCGCCCATGGACACTTGCAACACCAGAGGTGTTGTGAGTGCGTTGCCGGCCTTTAAGATGGGAGTACGCTCTTTTCTTGAAGGTTTGAAGGTCGTATCGGTCCGGAAATACCGCAGGCGACAATCCATTCCACAGTTTAGCTGTGCGAGGCAGGAAGTTTCTGGAGAAGCGCACAGTTGAGGACTGCCAACCATACCTGATCTCTCTACGATCTTGTTCTCTGTCTCTCCGCTTCTTCTTATTTTAGGTGACTTCAATTGCCACAGCACCTCTTGGGGCTCATCACACAATGATGAATTTTCCTCTTTCCTAGTATCTAGACTTGTTTGATGACATTAATGTTACAGTCCTCAACGAACGGCACACCTACTCATAGGGCAAGATCCTAGATCAGTTCTTGATTTGGTTGCATGCTCTCCCAACCTCTCCAGTGTCCACCTTTCGGAAGTGATCATTTCCCGATCATAATATCCAATCCGACATCCGTACTCCCATCTCCAGCTCCAAAGCCCCTCCTGAAATATAGATTGGAAAAAGCTGAGTGGCCCAGTTTTTCACTTCACGTAGAAGACAGCCTAAAATTACTTGATTCCAACTATTAGACTCCTGGCAAGGATATTCTCAATTTAAAAACATTTTATTGGAGCTGATACATTCCCAAGAAAAAACCCCATAACTTCAAAATTCCTTTTGAAAAAGTTAAATCTATTCTTGCCCCCACTGTTAGCGCTTCTACACTGCCCATCTTCCAGCATGATTATGATTCTCTTACTCACATTTGTTCCTTCAGTTCTCTTCAATATTGGCATCTTAAATAATGATGTGGAACATAATATACTTTAAAAACAAAGTTTTAACCGACTTCCACCGACCAATTTAGTAGCCACGAGAACATTTCCTCATTTATTTTCCAATTTACCACATGAACAATTTCCGAGAGCAAATGCGTTGATTATTAGAGAAAAAAACCGAATCGCTGTATGTGGGCCGATAATATTTGAGGACTCGTCGATTCCACAAGGATCACCTTTGGCATTTCGTTAGTTGCTATTTCAACGGAATCTTGATAATAATCTTAATCAGAATCTGTGATATACTTTTTAACCACCAACTTCAAAAAAAAGGAGGAGGTTCTCAATTCGGTTGTATTTTTTTCTTGTACGTTTAAGTACATAATTGAGGAATTCCTTAAGTCATCTGTGGTCTTCATCATCAATTCCACTCCACCAAATTTATGATTTCCAGGTGTAAATACACGAGTTATAATATAAAATACGAAAATCACTACACGCGTGCCTAATATAATTGAGGAGTTCCCTCAATTCCTCATGGATCCCATCATGGGACCAAAAAATGGGACCCACCTGGAAGCATATACTTACAAAAAAAAAAAATACGAATCGGCTCATCAATGACGGAGTTCTGAGGCTCTAGTATAAGTTTTACCGAAACAAAACGTTACGACCGCGTTCGCGTTTAACTGTCAAATTCCATACAAATTGAGGGTAAAACGCAAACGCGATCGTAAAATTTTGTTTCGGTTAAACTTATACTAGAGCCTCTGAGGTAACAAACATTGAAAAAAGAAAAATAAGAAAAAAAAAATACAACCGAATTGAAAACCTCCTCCTTTTTTTGAAGTCGGTTAAAAAGAAGGGTTGGAAGGGATTTTGCGAAGGTTAAGCCAAAGGACTGCCCCATCACTCATATGGAAGAACATTAAAAAATGTAGGGGCTCATTCAGTTCAGTCAGACCCACCTGTTCATCGTCTAGTTAGACTGATTTGCAGACAAAATGGCCCCTCCGATGGTTCCAGAGGAGTCCTGCGTTCTCCCCCCGCCCCCTTTTCCACCTTAGCTCTCTAGACCATCCCTTTTCCTATTCCGAACTAGAACTGGTGTTGGACGGGCTTCATAACAGCTCTCCAGGAGAGGACGGCATTCCATACAGTTTCATAACTAAATTGGGCCAATCTTCAAAAGAGTTCCTCTTGTCCTTGTTTAATTCTTTCTACGAATCCGGAGAGGTCCTGGTTGAGTGGAAGAACCAAATTGTTGTTCCAATCCTTAAACCAGGAAAGAACCCTCTGGAAGCTGCATAATATCGTCCAATCGCGCTTTCCTCGACACTCTGTAAAATTTTTGAACATTTAATTAATAATATACTAAACAAAGTTTTAACCGATATCAATTTAGTACTCCGCCAAGCCACGAGAAAATGTCCATATTTCTTTTCCAATTTACCACATTAACTGATTTCCGAGAGCAAATGCGTTGATTATTAGAGAAAAAAACCGAATCGCTGTACGTGGGCTGTGGTGGTATTTGAGGACTTCCGTCGATTTCACAAGGATCACCTTTGGGACTTCATTAGTTGCTATTTCAACGGAATCTTATCAGAATCTGTGACGTGTACTTTTGTACTTTTAAGTACATAATTGAGGAATTCCATAAGTCATCTGTGGTCTTCATCATCAATTCCACTCCACCAAATTTATGATTTCCGGGTGTAAATACACGAGATAAAATAGAAAATACAAAAATCACTACACGCGTGCCTAATATAATTGAGGAGTTCCCTCAATTCCTAATGGATCCCATCATCTAACTGAATTTTGGAAAAAAATAAGACCCACCTGGAAGATTACCAACAAAAAAAAAATTACGCATCGGCTCATCAATGACGGAGTTCTGAGGTAACAAACATTGAAAAAAAAACATGTTAAAAAACCGAATTGAGAACCTCCTCCTTTTTTTGAAGTCGGTTAAAAATAAAATAGAATGGTTTGTGGAGAATAAGAATATTTTAGCTAATTCACAATTTGGACTCCGGAAAGGTAGTACCGAAGTACCTTGGATAGCTTGAGCATACTGACCTCAGTATATCAAGCGCAGTGTAGTGTAGGGTTCCGTAGTTGCCGGTCTGTACGTCTAGCACAACTTGCTGCTCTGTTGCTTCCCGCGCGACTGAGCGTCTCTTATCTCACTCGCACCGTGCAAATTAGAAAGAGGAGGGCAGATCTTTCTCGACTTGCGTCGCGGCGCGGCGTCAGTTGTGCTGTGCTAGCCCCGCTGTCGTCTTAGTTACACCGTCACGCGCGCGCCAACTAAATGGTGCGGTTGCGCCGGCCGCAACTATTAATCGGGTAACTAGTTATGCTTCTTAGGCATGATCGTTTTCCTTTATAAATCTATGTATACATATAATAAAGCTGAAGAGGATCGAAACTCGGAAGATATTAAAAAAAACCGGCCAAGTGTGAGTCGGACTCGCGCACGAAGGGTTCCGTACCATTATCTATAAAAACGGAGAATAAATGTATGGGAGCCCCGATAAATATTTATTTTATTCTGTTTTTTAGAATTAATTGTTATAACGGCAACAGAAATACATCATCTGTGAGTTTCAAATGTCTATAACTATCACGGTTCATGAGATTCAGCCTGGTGACAGACGGACAGACAGACAGACGGACGGACAGCGGAGTCTTAGTAATTTGTTCGTTTTATCCTTTGGGTACGGAACCCTAGAAAATTTGGCTGGGGATACTTAGAATCGACAACAAAACACGTGCCAACAGTTTTTAGAATCTGTTTAGTCTGTTTATTAGACCACGCCTCACGTGAAAACGGCTGAACGGATTTTGATGCAAACTTTACTAATCTGTCGAGCAAATCCCCGGCCAGGTTATAGTTTAAATAAATTATAAAAAAAAGGATGCAAATGGCTTAAAAATGGGGTTGAACTTTGTATGGGAACTCCTTGAATCTATGAGCTAAAGACTTGAATATTGGCAAGCATATACTTGACTTGAAAATAGGTAAAACGTGATAAAACACGGGATGATAGTGCTAGGTGGCTAAAGACTCTTCTTCTTCTTCCATCCCTGTTCCCATTATTTGGGGTCGGGCCTCCTCACACGTTTGCTCCAGGACACTGTCTTGGATTGTCGCTTCTGGCAAATAGGCTTGTTTGAGGTCTCTTTTTATATTAGACCACCAGGTCGATGGCGGGCGGCCTCTGCCTCTTTTCAGTTCCGGCAGATTTAACGCGATTTGGACCACATGTTAATTGCTGCGTCTTCTTACGCGTCCGTAAGATCTTAAGCGGTTCTCGGTGATTTTCTCCACGATTGGTGCAACTTTGAATGTGCCACGGATATGTTCGTTGCGAACTTTATCAAGTCGGGTTACACCTCCCGCCCACCTCAGCATCTTCATTTCATTTACATGAACTTTCTGCTCGTGCACCCGTTTTATTGTCCAACACTCGGACCCATACAGTAGCGCTGGACGAACTGCCGTCTTAATACACTTTCCCTTTAACCTTGACGGGAATGCTGGGGTCGCACAGCACTCCTGTAAGTGACCTCCACTTTTGCCAAGCGACGCTAATCCTATGTACCACATCTGCGTCAACGTTAGCATCCGTTGTGAGCATTGAGCCTAGGTATTTGAATTTGTCGACTGTCGGGATAGGTGTTGTCCCAATAGACACTGCTTCTGGCGTGTGAACTCCACTGAAAGGACACTTTAGGTACTCAGTCTTACTCCTACTGACTCGCAGGCCGTACCTTTCAAGGGCGTTTGCCCAGGTGTTTAGCAGTTCTTGCAGCTCTTGTGCAAAACAATATCGACGGCATACAGCATGGTCCACGGCAATGGCGAAGGTATAGCCTTGGTGAGATGGTCCATGACAATATTGAACAGTAGGGGGCTTAAAGCTGATCCCTGATGGACGCCTACTCTGACTTCGAATGCGTCGGTTAAGCCAGCCAGGCTTCGGACTCTCGTACTGACGTTATGGTACATATCTTGCACCAGCCTTATGTAGTACTCTAGGTGGCTAAAGACTATCTAGGTGGCTAAAGACTATCTAGGTGGCTAAAGACTATCTAGGTGGCTAAAGACTATCTAGGTGGCTAAAGACTATCTAGGTGGCTAAAGACTATCTAGGTGGCTAAAGACTATCTAGGTGGCTAAAGACTATCTAGGTGGCTAAAGACTATCTAGGTGGCTAAAGACTATCTAGGTGGCTAAAGACTATCTAGGTGGCTAAAGACTATCTAGGTGGCTAAAGACTATCTAGGTGGCTAAAGACTATCTAGGTGGCTAAAGACTATCTAGGTGGCTAAAGACTATCTAGGTGGCTAAAGACTATCTAGGTGGCTAAAGACTATCTAGGTGGCTAAAGACTATCTAGGTGGCTATAGACTATCTAGGTGGCTAAAGACTATCTAGGTGGCTAAAGACTATCTAGGTGGCTAAAGACTATCTAGGTGGCTAAAGACTATCTAGGTGGCTAAAGACTATCTAGGTGGCTAAAGACTATCTAGGTGGCTAAAGACTATCTAGGTGGCTAAAGACTATCTAGGTGGCTAAAGACTATCTAGGTGGCTAAAGACTATCTAGGTGGCTAAAGACTATCTAGGTGGCTAAAGACTATCTAGGTGGCTAAAGACTATCTAGGTGGCTATAGACTATCTAGGTGGCTAAAGACTATCTAGGTGGCTAAAGACTATCTAGGTGGCTAAAGACTATCTAGGTGGCTAAAGACTATCTAGGTGGCTAAAGACTATCTAGGTGGCTATAGACTATCTAGGTGGCTAAAGACTATCTAGGTGGCTAAAGACTATCTAGGTGGCTAAAGACTATCTAGGTGGCTAAAGACTATCTAGGTGGCTAAAGACTATCTAGGTGGCTAAAGACTATCTAGGTGGCTAAAGACTATCTAGGTGGCTAAAGACTATCTAGGTGGCTAAAGACTATCTAGGTGGCTATAGACTATCTAGGTGGCTAAAGACTATCTAGGTGGCTAAAGACTATCTAGGTGGCTAAAGACTATCTAGGTGGCTAAAGACTATCTAGGTGGCTAAAGACTATCTAGGTGGCTAAAGACTATCTAGGTGGCTAAAGACTATCTAGGTGGCTAAAGACTATCTAGGTGGCTAAAGACTATCTAGGTGGCTAAAGACTATCTAGGTGGCTAAAGACTATCTAGGTGGCTAAAGACTATCTAGGTGGCTAAAGACTATCTAGGTGGCTAAAGACTATCTAGGTGGCTAAAGACTATCCCCCTTATTCATAAAACTTCAAATGCTTCTGCTAAATAAAATGTGCTTTGTCTCTTTCTTACGAACACAAATGTCAAAGTGACAGACAAAGACAAACGAATTTCAACGCCATTTTAAGTTCACCAAAGTCAAGGGATGTGAGTATAAAATTTGGAGAAAACGCCATTCCGCGGAGAGTTTGAGTACGAGTACCTAAACTGGACGAGTACTAAGTTTTATTAGTCAATCAAAATTAAACCATATTTTACCGAGCAAGACGGTACACAATTGTATGCTAAAAGATAACTAGAGAAAGCGGTCCGAGCGGGAGCAACCAACCCGAGGATGGTGTCCCACTCGCACGAGTTGCCAATGTAAAAATAATAATGACTTAGTGGTATTGTGGTATTAACAGGTATTAAATAATACTGAAAAAAAATACCTGCTTATAATTACGAGCTGACATTATATATAGGAGATGTTACCTTTTACCTAAGTTTTACTCGTAATTTACTGATTGAAACACGGTAATGCATTAAATATTGTGGTAATCAAGTGGTAATTTTAAATTTCGACTCGTATCCCCAACGTTGACATCTATTTGTCTAATGGTGTCATTGAACTTTTGTTGCCTTTTTTTTCCTTCCTGTCTTTCTAAGTTGGGCCCCGAGGGGGCCCTCAACTAATTGCCAATAACTAAGCACGGCCCAACTGGCCTGTGCAAGCGCGGCATAAGGCCAACGTTTAAACTAACCTATACTTCATACAAAATATAAGAACATAAAAATAAGGAACCAAACACATACTAACATAAAAGAAAACCTAAAACTATTTTGACGACCGGTTAGCCTAGTGCATGGGTAGTGACGCTGCCTACGAAGCTGAAGGTCCTGGGTTCGAATCCCGGTAAGGGCAAATATTTGTGTGATGAGCATGAATATTTGTTTCTGAGTCATGGAAGTTTTTCTATGTATTTAAGTATTTATATCTATTATTGTAAAGTTAGCTATGCTGTGTTGGAAGCTGAGGGATGCTAGCTAAGGGATGGTAACTCCGGAGAGCTAATGACCGAACCCTTTGAGTGATAGTTGAACACTGCTTTATTGTTTCCACCGATACCTATAAAAGATTGCGACATGGCAATGCAAGCCATGCAAATATTAATAAGTAATTAGGTATTTTACTTGTGCGAGTTGAACGTACTTATATGTGCGTCAGCTCGTACATCTTGCCAACCCGAAAAGAAGGAAATGGCAGCTTTATAATGGCTAAAATAACAGTAAAGCTTAAGCTAAGTTATAGTAGGTAAACATTTGTTATTTAGTAATGCATGTAGAAACAATATTAGCTGAAGAAATGAATGCTTATAAATTTCACTTAGCGGTCCATAGTTATGTATAATATTAGCGGTTATTCTAGTAAGATAAACGTTTTAAAATGTCAAAGGAAAACTAATTGTCCCCGGTGGGCTCGATTATTTCACTAAAAGAATCACACGGTATGGGAATAGACACCGAACGAGGAGGCTTAGGAGGCGCCGCGCCTCTATTTGCACTTAAAATGCCCATGCTCACTGATTTACGTAATTCAATACACTCGCGTGGTACGTGTTGCTGGTCGCGGTGCGTACGCGCGTCGTTTGCAGCCGCGCAGCCGCGCGCTGAGCTCACCGGGCCCTCCCGCCCGGGAGACGCTGCTAGCTGCATGCTCCGTCGTTTTCTGGCTCGAAGACAGGCTGCTATAATTCCCATTACCACCAGTACGGCAAGCATGCCGTAAATAATGGAAAACTGATGAACATCGTGTATGCTGAGGTCGGATGCTGATTGCTGTTTCAGGTTGTTGATCTCGTCCATTACCTGACGATATGTTTGCTCGTGGTTTTCTATCTTAAAGTCGTAGCTGGTTCCAGAAGTCTTTATTACGCTGTTCAAAATAGATACCTCTGGGGCTTCGACAGAAGGCTGAATATTTACTTTTCGTAAAAAGCTGTTGTGAGAGTGAATAGTGAATGTATCACCCCTATATGTACAACCCTGACCTATTTCCAAAAGGCCAGTGCCTGATAAGGTACTCATAGTTACATCAGCTGGGCAATAAGAGCGAATATTGCATTTATCGCAACACGAATAAAGCCAAAAGTTCGGTCGGTGTAACTTGATCCATCTATTTACACAAGTTGAATGCTCATAAATACAAGGTGATGTAGATTTGCCTGTATTTATTAAAGTGATATTGCACAATGCTTGCTGCAAGTTTAAGTCATAAGTTGGTTTATCTAGGCTACATAGTAGTTTTTCTTCTGATACATGAAGACAAGCTTGCAAATCATAATCTGATAAGAATATAACTGCGTCTTTGCGTAAGTTAAATGCTAAGTAAGGGTAGGTAGGTATGGTAAGGTAGGAATATCCATTTTTGTTCTGCGGAACGCTAATTATTTTGTCGAGCTCGTAGATTTCATTGCTTACTAGTGGGACTCTTATTTCAATTATAAGATAATTTTTAAAGACTTTAGCGAATACTTTTAGTAGCTTGTATAAGTCCCGTATATTTCCGGTCTCAGATGGTGCTTTTAGATCGCCCTGTAGCTGGCCAGATATAAAGTTGATTTGTTCTTCAAGTTGTTCGCTAGTTATTAAGTGTGTATCGATGCGACCGTGACTGATGTCGGTCACAGTGTCTATGAGTGTCGTTTGCATACGTCTGAGACTCTGGAGGATGATATTCGCTGCTAATGCTGATGACGTAATGTAGAGCCCGTCGTTGACGTCAGACCGTAATTTATTTATTTCTGTTGTTATATTATGGAGATGCTCATTGATAAGTGAAAATTGTTTGTTCATTATTTGCTCATTGCGTTGTATGATGTTTAGTTCTGCTTCAACCACTGTAGTTTGGTTTTTGATAAGACTTTTAAGATGATTTTCGTTGTAGGAAATTTTCTCAATGTCTTTAGCATATTGCTGGGCAAATTTGTCGTCTAATACGCCAAATAAGTAGTGAGCTACGTTTCCGATACCATTTATTAAAAATATATTACATACAGTAGTAGTGTATGTATATGTATATAGTAAAATGGAAAATTAATTAATTATTATATACATACAATATAACAATCATACTATCATATATATGACAAATAAACGGTATATAATTATAACGATGATAAAATACCTTTTGTCATACTCATCATGTATTGTTCTTATAACTATATATAAACACAAAATATAAGGTGAGGTGAGTTATATTCAATATTGAAAATTTTTACATACGCTAAACTATCGTACTAGATTTAGATTTATTATATATAAAACAACTGCAAACATAATATTCTCTTCTATATGGTGCTACTATTAATACTGTTACTAAACTATGTAACTTTTGTGTGACACCCGTTTCTTGTTCTAGATTATAACGTTTCAAACAAAAAATATAAAAATGTTACATGCTTATATATGTATTTATTATATACGATACCCAAAACGATGTTTTTTTTTCACAACTCACTAAAATATTACCATTAATAAGTTTATTTGGAGAAATTAAATTTTACAACATTACATTTTTACATTTTTATTAAATAAAGTCAAATATTATATACTAGATCGTGTTTATAAAAGAGAGGGATTAAATAAAAGTAAACAATTTAATATTTCATATGTTTTTTTTTTTTTTTTTTACCTACTTATTACATATTTTATGATACTATATAAAATCTATACAACAAATAAAGGTAAGATATATGACAAGTATATAAGAAAAAAATATTGTATTTTAATATTTTTTTATGTACAGTATGGTAATTTTAGTTAAAATCGTACGCATTTTTGCCGAACGTACATCGTGTTAACGATCTGCTCTATTGTAGTAACACGAGCAGCGCGTGCGCGCGTTTAGAAGTGTCTCCCCCACGGGGCGACTCTCTCATACTACTAGAGCGGCGCGGACGGGTGGATCGGTTTGGCCGATTTGACGTTTGAGAGTTTAACTTCTCTCAGGCGGCGCGGCGGGCGGGGTGTTTAGACTTGTTTAAATATCCGCCGCCGGCCGGTAGGTACAGAGACAAAAGACAGAAGACAGAAGACGGGAGACAGATAATAATATATATTTATTTAATTCAATTTTTTTTGCACTTTGTTCCCAGTTTACGCGTATTATGCGGCTTCGCGGTTGAAATATACCTGCGCAAGGCGAAACGCGACAGACGGGATTGATTATCGCGCCGCAGCACTTTGGAACGTAACGTTTTCTCGTTTACTGTCGCCCGCGAGGTGCGGGACGTCAAACTGGAGAGACTGCGTTGCTTAGTATGCGCGGCGCGAGGTTCACTGGTCGGATATATGTATTGTCCGGATCGCACAAAAATTCTTCATACCCACAACAATTTTACAGATAATGAAAATTGTCTAAACGTAAAACGGTTGAGGGTTCTCAAACAGCTCTCCACCGCCGGGCGAACGATATTATTATCAAACGACCGTGCTAAAAGAATCTAACCATCCCAACGGGATGTATCGTGATATATAATGAGTGTCTGGTCGTGTAAGAACGTTCGATATGGGCGCGGTTAAGCGATGCGCGGGGGGTGTTCACATGTTCACTTTTTGTGTAATGTGTGTGCGTTCGCGCGCACGCGCGCGCTTCTAAAACTCTTTAAAGAGTATATTGTATAATAATAATAATAATATTATAAATGAACGATACGCGACGTCTGCATCGGTACACCCGGTGAGGCGATCGTCGTACTAGACTATGTGTCTTGCCCCCGTCCGACGTGGACGGACGGACGGACGGACGGACGGACGGACGGGAGGCGGCGCTAGTGTTTGTGCATTATTGCGCGAAACATCAGCAGCTCCCTGGTTGATCCTGCCAGTAGTTATATGCTTGTCTCAAAGATTAAGCCATGCATGTCTCAGTGCAAGCCGTATTAAGGCGATACCGCGAATGGCTCAATATATCAGTTTTGGTTCCTTAGATCTTACTCAGTTACTTGGATAACTGTGGTAATTCTAGAGCTAATACATGCAATCAGAACTCTGACCAGCGATGGGATGAGTGCTTTTATTAGATCAAAACCAATCGGCGGAGGGCCTCGCGTCCGAAGTCGTAACATTTTGATGAATCTGGATAACTTTTGCAGATCGCACGGTCCAGTACCGGCGACGCATCTTTCAAATGTCTGCCTTATCAACTTTCGATGGTAGTTTCTGCGACTACCATGGTTGTCACGGGTAACGGGGAATCAGGGTTCGATTCCGGAGAGGGAGCCTGAGAAACGGCTACCACATCCAAGGAAGGCAGCAGGCGCGCAAATTACCCACTCCCGGCACGGGGAGGTAGTGACGAAAAATAACGATACGGGACTCTTACGAGGCCTCGTAATCGGAATGAGTACACTTTAAATATTTTAACGAGGAACAATTGGAGGGCAAGTCTGGTGCCAGCAGCCGCGGTAACTCCAGCTCCAATAGCGTATACTAAAATTGTTGCGGTTAAAAAGCTCGTAGTTGCATTTGTGCTGCGCGCTGTCGGTGCGCCGCTTCCGCGGCGATACTGACACGTTTGCGGAGCATATCGTCGGTGAATCGTATGTAACAGTACGGTTCAATATAAAAATCCTATCGCGATGCTCTTCAGTGAGTGTCGAGGTGGGCCGACAATTTTACTTTGAACAAATGCTCAAAGCGGGCTCAAAATGCTGCTTGAATATTTCGTGCATGGAATAATAGAATATGATCTCGGTTCTATTTTGTTGGTTTTCAGAACTCCGAGGTAATGATTAATAGGGATAACTGGGGGCATTCGTATTGCGACGTTAGAGGTGAAATTCTTGGATCGTCGCAAGACGAACATCAGCGAAAGCATTTGCCAAAGGTGTTTTCATCAATCAAGAACGAAAGTTAGAGGTTCGAAGGCGATTAGATACCGCCCTAGTTCTAACCGTAAATATGTCATCTAGCGATCCGCCGACGTTACTACAATGGCTCGGCGGGCAGCTTCCGGGAAACCAAAGATTTTGGACTCCGGGGGGAGTATGGTTGCAAAGCTGAAACTTAAAGGAATTGACGGAAGGGCACCACCAGGAGTGGAGCCTGCGGCTTAATTTGACTCAACACGGGAAATCTCACCAGGCCCGGACACCGGAAGGATTGACAGATTAACAGCTCTTTCTTGATTCGGTGGGTGGTGGTGCATGGCCGTTCTTAGTTGGTGGAGCGATTTGTCTGGTTAATTCCGGTAACGAACGAGACTCTAGCCTGCTAAATAGGCGTCGTCATTTAGGTGCGCGCGGCCGTTCGCGGTCGCGCAACTCACTGGCGACGTATTAAAATTCTTCTTAGAGGGACCGGCGGTTTCGAGCCGCACGAGATTGAGCAATAACAGGTCTGTGATGCCCTTAGATGTCCTGGGCCGCACGCGCGCTACACTGAAGGAATCAGCATGTTCTCCTTGGCCTAGAGGCCCGGGCAACCCGTTGAAACTCCTTCGTGCTGGGGATTGGGGTTTGCAATTATCCCCCATAAACGAGGAATTCCTAGTAAGCGCGGGTCATAAGCCCGCGTTGATTAAGTCCCTGCCCTTTGTACACACCGCCCGTCGCTACTACCGATTGAATGATTTAGTGAGGTCTTCGGACCGACACGCGGTGGCTTCACGGCCGTCGGCGTTGCTGGGAAGTTGACCAAACTTGATCATTTAGAGGAAGTAAAAGTCGTAACAAGGTTTCCGTAGGGGAACCTGCGGAAGGATCATTAACGTTTGTTTATATATATATATATATATATATATATATAAAACAACAAATAATCCGTTACAATAAAACATCGAAAAGGTGTTAAACGCATACACGTCGCACAACGCATATCGTCATCGCACAGGAGGGATCGATACATACATATCGATCTCGCGTCGCGTTATATAAAGCGGTTGTGACACGCACACGGAGTGTGGATTGAGCGACTTCGACCGGCATAAATCCGCGCCGTTACAGTTACATCTCTCTCCGCTACATCTCTGTGTGACGTGTTTATACTCGCGCGAATTCGTCAACTGTGCGATCGTACTGTGCATTATTGTGCGTCGGAATGTGTGAAATGCGGTAAAAATGTTTACATTTTTCATCATTTATTCATATTAAATTTTGACGTTTTGTATTACCAGCGTGTAATATGTATATTAAAACTATTACCCTGGACGGTGGATCACTTGGCTCGCGGGTCGATGAAGAACGCAGTTAACTGCGCGTCATAGTGTGAACTGCAGGACACATTTGAACATCGACATTTCGAACGCACATTGCGGTCCGTGGAGACACATCCAGGACCACTCCTGTCTGAGGGCCGGCTGCATAAATAAATATACTTTTATCACATTGCGTATGTATTTTATAAAAATATGTACGCTTATGGAGGTTCGATTGACATCAATTTGTCAATAGTCCTTTTAAAAATGTATAAATATAATAATATATATTTATAGACGTATGGGCGTGCGTGTGATGTGATTTTGTCACATATATCGTATACGCGCGTACACACTGTGTGATATGTGAAACATAATATTATAGGTGTGAACGCGTTGTGATATGAAATATATGTGTATGCACGTCGCGCGCGCGCGCTCGCGTAGGCGGACTCGACGTCCGAAGAGCGCATCGACGCCGTCCACGACGTGTGCCGTTGTTGTCGTCGTCGTAGCGCTGACCGGATATCGTGTCTGCCTCCAATTTTTATCGTTGGCCTCAGATCAGGGAGGATCACCCGCCGAATTTAAGCATATTAGTAAGCGGAGGAAAAGAAACTAACCAGGATTTCCTTAGTAGCGGCGAGCGAACA